>MU227340.1:1637444-1677889 GCA_018584345.1 Thuja plicata | reverse complement strand
TTTCTTTAGAATCGTGAACATAGATCAATGATCAAGTATACTATATACAGATTCATACTATGAAATGATATATATGTTTTAGAATGTATACTGTTTTAGAATTATGTATATTTCTCTTATTATTTTTTATATATAATGCATATATATATACACTCATGAATCCCTACGAACCTAAACAACAAAAAAAAAATTTCACGAATCCACAAACCGGATTCGCGAGCCCGAATCCGTCCCAGAACCCGAATCGGCAACTTAGCTTTTAAGTGAAAAGTGTCTTCATGAAGCTTTTAACTTTGGAGTTATTATTAATTCAAAGTTATTAAATGAAGACTTCTAATTGAAAAGTGTATTGATGAAGGCTCTTCAGTGAAAAGTGTGAGAGAAGCTATTTGCTTTTGGTGTCTTGAAGAAGATATCTTTTATTATTAATAAAGCAATGCTTGTGCCAAAAAACAAATCATTCTATTGTGCATTTGTTTTTTTGTTGATTTGGGTGAAGTGAAGAAACAAGGGTTTGAAGAATTTCAGCATGGTGGAATTGTAAATTCTACACAGGCTTCAGCACTTTGAATTGGTGAAATATCCAACAAATTGTGCAATCTGTTGATGGCTTAATACAGAAGTCATGTTTGAGCTTAATTGGTGAAGTCTTGAAGATTTTGGAGGAGGGTTTGAGCATGCATTTGAAGGTTTATCATCTACAGATTGTAAAGATATTATGGGTACAATTATAAATTAGATTACAAGCATTTGTTTATAGAAGAATTCATCTGCTGTTGTTTTTCATCCTTTCAGAGGGTTTCCAGAGTTAGAACCAGAGAGGGTTCTTACATTTGTAGTTACATGGGAAGTGGGAGTGTGCGAGGAGACTGTTGTAGCAACAAATTCCACTTTATCAGATGAGGCATTGGTTGAGCTGCTTAGTAGCAGTACCTCGGTTGTTGATGTGTGCGGAGATGATAGCACACATGATGCTACTTGTAATGAGGTGAGTGATGTTGATACAGCTTCATATCACAGCGCAAAGTGTGGGTCAGAGAGCTTGCATGAGAGTCATGAATTGCAGAATAATCATTTGGTTGGGCAATTGAAGGTGAGTGATAGTCGGATTGCACAACCATTGAGCATTTTGATATTGCTCGTCAGATGTTAGCCATATTTGGTTGGGGTACTCCTATGTTGGATGAGCACGATGATAGTGGCCTTTCGCTTGTAGAGATCCATTCACTTCGAGACGTCGTTGGGATAATGAAATATAATTACTTACAGTTATTAGCTGACAGAGACTATCTTCTCGAGTGAGGTTGCACTTGTTACAATGCGTTGATGGGAAAGGAAGAGGAGGTAGATGAGCTCTCTCATGAGCTTGAGGTGGCTACATACTTATTGGAAAACACTTAGTTGGCTCTTTAGGAGTCAAAATCATCGTTAGATGAGGTAACCGAAAAGTTGATCCGAGCACAACCTTCACCATGTCCAATTCCGGTATAGTTTCCTACTGTGGCAATTGGTGATGATTTGACATCCACGGGTTGTGGTGATGGTTGTAGTGGGGATGTGGCTACATCCATTACAGCTACATGTGCAGTAGTTTTAGATGGGATGAGTGCATCTGTAGAGAGCAGCGAAGAACCACATGTTACATCAAGCTCTCCCGTGGTTAGATTCGCTATCGGTGTTGTTGAGGATGAGTTAGATGACAAAGATTATATTCAGTATTATAACAATCCGCGGTTGACTGAGTGGGAGCTTTTTATCGTGACTGCACAGGGAGGAGTACTCATCACTAGTTTTCTGATTCACACAAAGAGGATATGACGATGCATCGATGTGGATTGGCTCTGAGGTTGTACCATCCTCTATGGGATGAGCATTTTCCATCTGCAGTAGATGGGGTCAGTGGTTGCAAGTTGGCTTACTTGCAGAGTCAACACATCCATGGGAGCCTTACAAAGGATGGAGATAGTGGCAATGATACAAACACTTTTCGATGTTCTTATCTCCATAGTACGGATGGATGTGAGTTCATTGTGCCTTGGGACCCGAGTCATGACAGGGCTAGCACTGTAGTTTGGGTGGGTCCCATTGATTGGCTTCACCACTATGGGCACAGTGAAGTTGAGTTCAGAGTTGAGTAGTAGGAGTCTGAGGATGTTCTTTTTGGTAGGCTTATGTTCAGAGCTTGGGATCCTTCTGGTGCATCAGGATTTCAGACAGGGCTTGCAGAGGAGTTTTGGAATGTGTACACGGTGCGGAGTACATATGGTTTTACTTTTGACCATCATGTGCATTATCTCTTTCGGGTGCACAGTTCAGTTGCACATGTATTGGATAGTGTGCATGACAACTCAACTTGGGCAGTTTCGGGAAGTAAACTTTTTCAGCCTTCCAAGTTGGTTCCCTATGAGATATTTACCCTACTACATTTAAAATCGGATTCGTTTTAGTTTGGCAGCTTGTGTCAGTTAGATTGGTGACGATGTTACAGGAGCTAGTAGGTGATCATAGGGACATTACACAATACTACCCTTGGGGTCCGAGTGATCTGGTGTGTTATTTGTTTCTGAGATTGCTTAGGGACAAGCAATTTTACGAAGAGCGGACTGTAATGTCCCCTTTTTAGCAGACATGGATTGTGGAGGATTAGCCGCTGTTTGACTTTGATCCTGCTTCCAGAACTATCAAAGATCAGGATGGGAAAGTTGTAATCAGCCTGGATCCGGATACAATTGACCGGGTTTTCAGAGTTCTTCCGACTCCGATTGTGATGAACTTGACGGTGGAGGAAGCTCTTAATAGTTGGGAAAACGAGAAGTCAGCTTGCATGAAGTACACCAACGAGCATTGCTTGGTCACGAAGAGGCCCAATTTTGTGAGATGGCCGAAAGGAATGCATAGGTCGGAGTTCAAGGAAGAGATCCATGATCTTATAACCCTGTTGAGCAGAATCAAAAGACTTAAAGAATCCGATCTTTTTGAGCCTTGGATGTACAAGTACTTTTCTTTGATTATCAAGTCAAGACAGACTTTTCTAGGGTGACCTCATAAGTGATACTCTTTGTGAGTAGCTGATGCAAGTTACAACAGATGGTATCTTTTACATGAATTCATAGTTGGCCTATATTGTTGCTGCTCTAGGGTCTTTTTCAGAGCTCTCTACCAAAGGAGATAGGTCACAAGTACCCATTTGGGTATAGTTTGATCAGCTGCCTCTAAGATCAATTTGTATCCATTATCGGAGAGTGCAAGATGCCTTTTTTGGGCATTTCAGGAGCCTTTTTAACAAAGAGCTCCTAAACAGAAGAGTTTCAGATGAAGCTTGGAGCAAAGTAAATGAATATGGTTGTTTCTTCCTTCAGTTTCCAAACTTCACCTACCTAAGGGTTAGATAATTCAAAGAAGAACCATACACCTTGCCCTGATATCCAACAGACAAAATCATTGTGATGGAATTGGCTCGGCAACTCATGGCGGTGCAAGCCTATTAGTCTACTTTGCATAGACCAAGGGTCGGTATTTCTTCACGTAATCCGTTGAGGATTGGTGGTTACTCACTAGACACAGTGCCTAAGCCTAAATGTATGGAGTTTGAACTCCAAGAAATCAATCTGAAGAAGTTCATGGCCACGAGCTCGTTTGACAGGAGGGGCATGAACGATAAGATCGGGAGGTAGTTTATCCATGTCCATCGTCTTGAAGACATTTAGATCGATCTCCACACTGAGATAGATATTGCCAAGATGGACTACTATTGGCTCACTATTAAACAAATCATGGACCTTAGCCTTGCTCAAATCCCTGATGGTGTTGAAGATGATGATATTCTGAATCCCGAGAATCGGAAACATCGCATCAAGAATTTACCTATCATACATGCATGCTTGTCCGTGAAAGAAAGCTTGTCCATTTGGGACAGGTTTCAGAGTATTCTAGCTAATACTAACATTTGGCTGAAAAAGAGAGGTTTGAAGAGCATCAAAATCAAGCCAAGTAGGGATTTCGACCTTGCTGGTCCAGCAGGTTTGAAATCTGAGATTAGAGGTAAAAGGAAAGGAGAAGCATCTGCATTAGAATTCAGAAGCATTCAGAAACTAGCTATCAAAGGAGGGAAGCTCATGGTGAAAGCTCCTACACCCGTTGCAACATCTAAAGAAAAGGGGCCTAAGATGATCCAACTCTCAGATAGTGAAGAAGAATTGCAAGATCCAGTTGCCCTTAAAGCACCACAAATACAAAAGGCGGATGAGATACAGGCCATGCCTTAATCAGCACCAGAATCAGAGGAAGCTCCAATGTCACCACTAGACACTGATGTTGATTCCTTCACTATGCATTTGCCGCCAATACATTCATCCGTTATTGTGCCTGCTACACCTATCTCTCCTACTGCTCCAGCACAAAAGGATGACTTATCACACGTCTTTGATGAGTTTCCTGAGGATTTGCCTAAGTTGGATACGCTTATGGAAAATAACAATCTGATATCGGCACAGATTGAGTTGTTCGTGGAGAAAGATGTTCGAAAAGATCCAATAACAACAACAGTTCAAGTAGAGGCATCCATCACAAATGCTCCTGCTACTTCCCAAACGGAGCTGGTGACTACAATAGTTGCAACCGACGGTTCTCCTTCTTTCATCTTGCCTCTATGGTTAGGTGTTGTCACTCAGAAAAGGTAGAAGCTGGAGGTTCCTCCTAAGGAATTTGATTTTGCACCAAAGAACAAATCCTGACAATGAACTTCAGACCACGGATTACAAAATTACCAGGATCGAACTTCGTAAATAGACACGATTGGGTTGTCAATTGTATGCTCCAGATGGAGTGGAGCAACTTAACAAGAGATCTGATAAGCTTTGGGAGAAAAAGAAGCAACTCAAAGCAGAGAATGCCTGTCTTTGTGAGGCCCTTGAACAAAGAAATTCTTCTTCTTAGCATGTAAATTTGCTTTCGGAGGAGACACAACAACACATTGTGCGTCTTGAGAAAAGGGCCAAAGTGATAGATGATTGGGGCAGCCAATAAGAAACCCAAGGAGTGTTGGTCATCAAGGATGCATATCGTGTGTTCAGAAATGTCAAGAAGACCGTCGACCTATTACAAGAGCTGGTTACGTCTTTTGATCAGCAATCAAAGACTCTAAGTGAAGACTTAGATGTGTGGAAGAAGATAGCGGAAGCTTACCTTGACATCCTGTGTGCATACAAGATAATCTCTTCAAAAGAGATATATTTCGAATTCTTGGATCAAATGATAAACAAAGAACAAGTTTTGAAGAACTTGATGACAGAGATTCATGATGCCATACAGGTGTGCACTGAACAGGAGGGTATCATTGTCAAAACCTTCAAGGAGCTGACATGCAAACTGATGACTGATGATGGTGAACTGGTTACAGAAGAGCAAGCTATGTCAGAGTTTGTGCAAATCGTCCATCCAGAACTTGAAGCTGAAACTTTCAGTTGGAATTCCATGGACAAGTTGGCTGGTTTTAGAGCTGTCTTGAATCATCTACAAAAAAACCTTAGTGGATACAATGGTGCAATTTCAAAGGCAGCAAGTGTGGCACGCAAGACTGCAAACATTGCTCAGCATACAGGCGCACCGGATCCAACTCTAATACATAAGTCTCTATGTCAATTCGAGACTTGTATAAATTTTCTTTAAAGTGTTGTTAGAACACTTAGTTTTTTTAATAGTGTAGAATCTTTGACAGATTACATGATAATATGTTAAGTAGTCTCATGTAATCATGCTGCAAGAACATTAGGCCCTACAACATTGAATAAGTCAAAGTTAGTTAGTTAGAGATAAAGATAGAATAAGCCAAAGTGGTTAAGGGTTTCCCATTTCTTCTCCACTTTCCTCTCCTCCTTTTCTTATATAAAGGAGAGAGCTCATTGTAAATAAAGATTTTTTGTTGTGTGCAAGAAAACTATAGGCAAATCTCTTGAGTTCTGAAAACTTTGTGTGTCATTGTACAAGAGTCGAGCAATTAAATAAAGGAATAAAGATTGGCAAAATTTGAGTTGTTGGTTTTGAAAATTAATGGGTGTATTCTTATGTTGCATTCGTTGATCCTTCTTCAAATTAATAGTTATTTTGCGTATATCATTGGAACAATTTAATTCAAGTTTTCTGAAGACTGTGCTTCAGGAAATCAGGATTACTATAGATAGTAGTGGCTGCAACAATTCAAAGTTGAAGACTTTGGGCTTTAGTGGTAGAATTTTTTTTATCAAAGTAGAGGGTGTTCGAGGAAAGACTTTGAGCTTTCTTGTGCATCCAAAGTTAGAGTAATCATTTGAAGTAAAGATAAGAGACTTTGCGTTCTTATATTTATTTCATCTTTAGTTAAAATAGACCGTTGTCTTAAAGGATTGTTCTTACGTCCATCCTTGAGCCACCAGTATTACCGTAGCAAGAAGAATTGTTTGTTATACACTTCAGTTTTAATTGAAGCCACCTGCGGTAAGAAGGGAGCCTCCCCTATTGCTGAGAGGAGAGAGAAATCTCACATACGTCTGCCTAAAAGAAACATTTTGCCAAGTTGTAGTTTTAGTGACTTGAAAAATATTTAGCCAACAACCTGAAACCCTTCAAATATGGAGTTAGCTACAATTAGAATATCAAAAATAAGAAATTGAAATCAGAATTACTGGTCATTAATATTAGATCATAAAGCATGTAACAAACCCACTTCAACTTGACAAGAAAGGGCACATGCAAGTGCCAAAAACCCAAAAATCAGTATTCAAACATAACCAACAAATACCTCATATACAATTGTCACAATGACCAAATTCCAGACCTTCAAAATATCTGATTTTTAACTCTACAAATCACACCACACAACTAAAAACCACACTACACACCAAATAATAGAAACCCATGTCAGTAAACTACAAAGTACTTCATTAGTCCAAATCAAAACCTTCCTAGAAGCTTCAAGAGCACTGAAAACCACACTATACACCAAATACTAGAAACCCACATCAGTAAACTACAAAATACTTCATTAGTCCAAATCAAAACCTTCCTCAAAGCTTCAAGAGCACTAAAAACCGACCAACAATCCAAAAAAGGCATATTTTCCTCAAATAGTCAAAACATGAACTCCAGAATCATTTCGACAACATAACATTAGATATCAACTTCAACATGCCAAATAAGAGCCCCAATCTCTTTTTTATAACTTTTGAGAGCTATTTTAGTAAAAAGAGTTTTTCTTTTTGCCATTTAAAAAAAAAAAAGTTTTTTTTTTGCTATTCTTCTAGAAAAGCATTTTTTGTTTTTTCATTCTTGTTTTTTTCAAAAAAGCATACTTTTTTTCTTTTCCACTATTTTTTTCTGAAAGTGTTTTTTGCTTTTTCACTGCTTTTTCAAAAGAGAGCATTTTTTTCCTTTTTTGCTATTTTTTCAGAAAAAAGTGTTTTTTTTTTGTTTTTTTGACCACGTGCAAGAAGGGGACATTACATTTAGCATCTGTTTCTTGTGCAGAAGCCAATGTACTATCCATGCAGCCTAGAGTAGCCAAATGACAACCTACATAAGTTGTAAAAGTCATTAATCAAGTAATTAGAACTAGCTGGTTGGTATTGGTAGCTTGCATAGTGAAAGATCGTTGCTAATGTTCAACCATTTGTTAGGATTACGGAAATCCTAGCTAATATGAGTTGCATTCTCAACACAAATCCTTGTGATTCCCTATTTTGCAATAACTTCAAGGAATGGAGGCATATGCTTATAGTTGAAGGGTGTACAAATCAAGTCATTTGTGAGCCATGACTATAGACATTTTCTGAAAATGGTTGTAATGTCCCTTCTTATTCCCCTTATATAAATTCCTGCAAAAACGATGTTAGTAGAAAATATTACACAATATATATATATATATGACTCTTACTCTATTCTCAGTTAGTTAGGGGATTTTGACCCTAGGTGCTGCCTCTAGGTCGGGCTTCACAGAATTCTCAATTCTCGGCTTGAGGGATATAAGATCCACTCTAAGCAATCGGGCTATCGGCACGTCTTCCCATAGAGCACTGCTCCTAAGATCTCTTGGAAACGATAGACGTTATCCAGGCCTACGCATATGCATATGACTGGCTATCAGTATATATACTGCCTACATGAGATTATAACAATCTCGACTAGGGAAACTATAACAATTTCCTCTAGCCCCCTCCAGATATAGGAATCCCATCTCTAATGAATATAAGATTCATTCTATATGGTATCCAATATCATCATTTTAGGGCACATATCTCGAGACTAGCGAAACTATAACAATTTCCTCTAGCCCCCTCCAGATATAGGAATCTCATCTCTAATGAATATAAGATTCATTCTATATGGTATCCAATATCATCATTTAGGGCACATAAATGTACAACATTAGTATTGATTCTAAAATCAACTTTAAGTTTATTCATAAAAAATCATAATTATACAATAATGCATTAATTTAAGAATTCACATAATAAATGTAGATCTATCCCAGTTTATATATAGATCTATTATATATATAAAAAGAATTATATAAATGATGGAATATATTTATATTTACAAATACATGTAATTATAAATATATATATTAATAAACAATTAATTAAGACTTTGTCGACTGTTGACCTTGCTCCTTTTTATTTTATTTGATACATGTTTGTATTTCTCCGTTTTCTCCCCCCATTCGATATTAATTTGGCCCCCTTTAATATGTTTGTGGGAGGGGGAGTCACGTCCCCTCCACAAGTGTCGCTCCCCTTAGTGGGTGCGACTGGTCGCAGCCCTAAGGCTGCGACTCAGTCACACCACCTAAGGTGCGACTAAGTATGCCGACAACCTCCTTTAAGCATGCCACTTTTTAATATAATATAATGATAATATATATTATATATATTTTATTATTAAAAGGTAATATTTCTAAATATTATTAATAATGTTTATTTAATTTATTAAATAATTTATTTTTAAATGATTATTATTATTAACAGTTATATTATTAATAATAATATTAAAATGTCATTAATAATAATTAATTAATTGAAATTACAATGTTATTATTAATAAATAATAGTTCCATAATGATATTAATTTTAAAACGAAGGCAACAATATTACCCATCTTTGATAATAACTATTATACTTAATTATGAGAATTTTAAAATACAAGGAATTTTAATTCAGGGAGATCACAATGGTGATCTATTATTGTCTAGTGACCATTGGAAGGGGATCTGAATGGGAGGCTCCGACGTAATATAACATGTCTCTATGTGATATTTGTCAAGCTTGTAGTTAAAAGGTATAAGTTATTCTTTTCAACATTCAATTAATAATTTAATAAACAAGCATGCAAAAGAGGTCTACTGAGTAAAAATTACAAAATCAACTCTCAAGAATGTCAAACAGCAAAAATAATATAAGAACATTGCATAATAAAATGGTTCACGATACCTTGTTATCTAATCTTGGAGAATCTTGTGAAAACCATGTTTGTTGCATCTCAGATTGACAATGAATAAAGCATGAGTTTATAAACATGCCTTGAGTTTTTGAGCCCTTAAACTCTTTCATTGCATTAAGCATTTCAATCCTGAAATCTGTTGATAACCAAATTCAATGTCGATCAAAAACTCTATAAATTCATTATAAGATTACTTCTTCCTAACAAAAGCTAGAAACAGAAAATTTAGCTAGACTACCTGTTAAGTATTGTAGAATCATTATCATGTCTAACAAATGTTACAATAAAAGATGCTGCTTCAGACATAAATTAGATACATTAAGTTACAAGCATGTCTATAATATTCCCTTTCTAGGCCTTAGTATTTGGAGGTCCATAGACTATTATAGTTTCCCTGTAAGCTTATTGTAAGCGGTAATTATGCCAGGAATAGTTAAATAAGACTTTGTCTTAGTTAATGTAATAAAACATTGTTCCGAAGGGGTGTCAATTGTGTCATCAATTGGTGACGGTTGGAGACTTAACCAATCGTGTCGTGTCTATTTGTAGGGAGTCCGGAACAAATGAAGGGTGTGGTTAATATTGGAACTATTATGCTATGTAATATATCTCATTCTGTCATTTATGGTGTAATGTGATTCTATGTTATTCATGCTATTGTTGTATTTTATCTCTCGTATTATGCAATCATGTTGAATCTATATATGCTGTGCAATCCATCTCAAACTAGGCATCGAACATTTTGGCACCGGTGCCTAAGTTTGAACCTGGCAGTTGAGGGAAGTAGGATTGGCGGGATGACGGCTAATGGGTGGTACCTTCAACCAAAAGGTCCTGGTAACTGATAGTGACGGAGAAGACAATACCAAAGTAACCCGAGAGGACCAGTCAACACAAAACTTGGTTCACGCGTGAGACACATCGATTGACGAGTACGTACAGCGGGAGGCTCGGGAGAGAGAGGTCTTGACTGCTACGGTACACACCAAAATCACGATGAGCGATCCTGTGTACGATCTTTTGGGTAGCCCTCCAAGATTGTTAACTTCAACAATTAATGCTCAACCTACCAAACAAGGACAGAAGGCAATGTACGAAGGCAGAGACAGAAGGAGAGAAGGAAGCCGAAACTACCATACAGAGGCCTCTACATATCCAAGAGCAAGCTGATAGGCGCCAACGACTACAACTAGTGAAACAGTTTACTGTTCCCCAACTGTGGGCATGGGGCGACATAATACAACTGTCAAGACAGGAGTGGGAAGCGATCGCCAGAGAAACTCCCGAGCAATTTCTGGGCGCATGAAGGATCTGACACCGACAATTGGGAAGGTGGTGACTCGGTACCAACTGAACCATCCGTACATTCCAAAGAGGACAATAGCCAAGAGGGAAATCTCGAAGGGGAGGTGGCTGATTTATTTGAGAGTACCTTATGGGGCATCGACAATCTCGTTATCTCGGAGGGATCAAGAATAGGAAGAACAGAACTAGAGACTCCAGGGAGAAGAGATTACTGGTACCATATTAAAGGAGGTAACCAAGACGTGAACAATAGAGGTGGAGAGGTAGAAGACTCGCACGTAGCCAGAGGTGCGAAAGACGCACAGGGACGCGGAGGAGGAACCAACCCACCGACATCAAATAATGTGCATGGTGCCTACAGTACGTGGCAAATGGCAAACCCCTCGGAGAAGCAAAAACTGCCCAAGTTCAGTGGGGATGGATCGGAGGATCCGGCCTGCCACTATAAAACATGTGTAACGATATGGGAAGCAAAAGGCAAGCATGACCATGACTACTGGTTGACGGCTTTTTCTGCCACCCTACGAGGGATTGCAATTAATTGGTACACGGACCTGCCAGCAGGGGGAAAGGCGACTTGGGATAACCTGAAAAAAACATTCCGGGAGGAGTTAGATTGCTCCGTGATGATGATGAAGTACTGGCAGAAATTTACTATACACAACAGGGAAAAAATGAAATGGTACGAGCTTACCATCGTAGGCTAAAGGAACTCATTGCTAAACTCAAAAACCAACCAGCGGATGGTTTGAAAAAATGATGGTTCATTGAGGGACTATGGTACAGTGCACCCATGACTATCACTGATTGATTGTCACTGTTTAATGTTTTGGGTTTGTAACAACTGGATAGGTCTCAGAGGATCATCCTATTTTGTTTGTGGATCCATTTGTTTGGTCAAGGATCTCTTAGGCAATCTTATAAGCCTAGAGATGCCTTAACCATTAGGATCATCTGTTTAGACTTAAGTTGCTAAGAGTCTTTTTAGGCATTTATGAGTCCTTGGTGTTGAATTCATTGGATTCATGTTATTTTTGGTCATATTATGTTAAGTTGATAGGTTAGGATCCAATCCAAAAGTCTTCGAGTGCAAAAAGACAAGAAATTGCCAAATGTTGCAAAAGATGTAAAAAGATGGTCATGCAACTTCCAAAAGTTTCTCGAGAGTTGCAAGATGGAAGCCCAACAGTCATAGGGCGTTTTGAATCGACTTGACTTCACATATGAAGTGCTTTTAAGTCATTATGTCGAACCAAGATGGTTAGAAGTTCTGTATTGAATGCCCTGTGGGTGCCATCCGGAAGTGCATCACAGGCATCTGGATGCCTGCCACAGGCATCCATACGCATCCGGATGCCTGTGATGCGCATCCGGGCATCATCCACAGGGAATCCGCGCCCGCTTCCGCACCCGTTAGCATCAGCTTCCGGATCCAGCGTATACCTGCCCGCATCGGTAACTAAGATATTCGCCAATGCTTTTGTACCATTTCGGAAGGATAGCAATGTGAAAGAGCTGTGCGTCTGGAAAATCGTCGTTAACCCCTTCCGGCGGCTCTCCCGACTTGATTCGAGAGAGTTGATACGCGATGACGTGGCTCTTCCTCGGCCGCACAATGATGGTGTAGGTGAATTCTTGAAGTAGTAGCAACCATCTACTCGCCCTCCCCTGTATGATTGGTTTGTTCACCAGGTACATCAGTGCCTGGTGGTCGACGTAGAATGTGAACAGTGTTGCCAACAGATAGTACTAAAACTTCTGCACCGCGTACAACATTCTAAGGGCTTCCCTCTCCACCGTCCTATAGTTCTTCTCGGCTCTTGACAACAGTCTACCGACAAAAGAGATAGGATCGTCGAGGTCGTGATCACCGGTTTGTGCCAGAGGTGCACCGATTGCAAAGTTAGAAGCATCCATATGTACGGGGAATTCCTTATCCCAGGTTGGATATGCCAGGATTGGTGCTCCGACAAGTCTCGTGTTGAGTTCTCCAAATGCAACTTCTTGTTCCGTACCCCACACATATGGTTCCCCCTTCCGTGTCAGTCTATCAAGCGGACAAGAGACTTGCACGAAGTTCTTGATGAATCGTCTTTAATAGTCGATGTGTCCAAAGAATGACTTCACTCCCGTCAAGTCCCTAGGGGCCTCCATTTCTAATATCACTCGAACCTTGTCCGGATCAGTTTTCAATCCTGTCTTACATACGATATGACCTAACAGCTTGCCCTGTGGAACCATAAATCTGCACTTCTTTGGGTTGAGTGCTAACCGTGACCGCCGACACCTTTCCATACATTCTCCTAACACCGCCAAGTGTGTGTACTGCCAACTAAAGATAGACCAATCATCAAGGAAAGCTCGGTGTTCCCCACTGATGTTTTATAAAAAATGTGAAGACTTATTCTCTGAAATGTGGCCGATGCATTGCACTGACCGAAGGGCATCCGGTTATATGCATACACCCCGAACTCCACCATGAACGTGGTTTTCAACTTATCTTTTTCTGCAATTGAAATCTGATTATATCCCAAAAACCCGTCCATGAAGGAATACATTTCATGTCCGGTGACTTCTTCAAGTATTGTGTTTGTTAATGGAATGGCGAAGGAATTCTTTATGGTGACGGCATTTAAACTGTAATGTCCCCATTTTTAGCAGGTCATTGATTGATGGTGCCAGGTCATTATTGTGATCCTCGTGGTCTGGCGAGGTGTTTAGAGGGTCATTGGTGTGTACTTACTATTTATAGTAAGTCAATGGATAGTTCCGATGAGCTCAGATGAGTTAGAGGAGTTGAATGATGCTCTCGGTTTTCATTTCTGACTTCCGGTTTGCGCTCCAAGAATCTTGGAGAGAGCGTCTATTTTTAGTATGTCACCCCGTCAGCTTCATTCATCATTTTTCATCATCAACTCCTGTGCAGATAGATTTCGATTCGAATGCTTCTTCAGTTGTCTTCGCAAGACGGGTGGTTTATTATTATTATTTAATTAAATTTGCTAAGGTTGCCATTTTTGTTGGTATTACATGTTGGATACCTTAGTGTTATAGCTCGTTGGAACCAAGATGAAAAGTTTTAAATCTTGGGCACAAGAAACAATAACCTTGCGTTTCATAATTTCATCATATTGGTGAAAAGGTCATTTTTGGAGCCAAATGAGTTAATAAATTATATTATTCAATATGTGCCTAAGTATAAAAAGTGTTTTAAGTGAAAAGTGTGGGAGAGAAGCCACTTTTTAATTATAAAAGCAATGCTTTTGTAAGGAAAATCATCTATTGAATATTTTATAATTTTTCTTCTTGAGCCTTGGGCTAGGGTTTCTGAGTTCTTCACTGCTGCAATTGTGCTATGGTAAACAATTGCAAGATCTCTCTACTGTATTTCAGTAGCTAAGGATAGAATTGGATTTATTCTAGAGATTATTATCTGAGGAGTTGTTGATAATTAATCGGCACACTGAGAGTGCAATTAATTCTGAAATTGATGAATGTTATTCTTTTTGTGACAAATTATAGAGATGAGGGTTTGAAGCTCTTCCTTGGTAGACGCCAAGCTCTGAAAATGTCTGGTGATTGAGGCGAGAATCTCAATTGACTATTCAGCACTTTGAATCATTAATGATGGATGATGAATTGTGTTCTAAAAGCTTCCAACGTTTTTTATCTGTGCTTGCAACTAAGATATATGTTTGGGTTTTCTGAAGGCAACGTTGAGGGTTTGGGAGCTGCTGGAATTTGCATTGAATCTAGGGCAGCGATTTGAATATTTCTGAATTTGTGTCTATCCATATCAGCCACGTGAGGATCTTGCTGCTGCGTCTGGCTTACTGGAAGCATGCTATAGTTATCAATGCCCTGGGTTACAGTCAAGGGCAGCGTCACTTGTCTAGCTAGCAGTGGTGTCAAAAGAAGGGTTGCGAATGGCGTATTTGGGAAATGATAAGGGTTGTGCCAGCATTGTATATGCCTGCAATATAAATTATGAAAGGCGCATATGAATGATCTTAAACAACTTTTTTTTCCAGCAGTTTGTAATTGCAAATATTTTTTATAAGTATTGGCAACCTATATGTGGGCTGAATTTCTCAATTATTTTGACTATACTTTGTTCCAGATGTTCTTAGTTTAATTTATGCCAAAATTATTTTATTGCCAAAAATTTCTGAAAACAAAGTTTATTGTTCAAAATCAAACAAGTATTGCAAAATTTATCTAAGAATCCAATTGTCAAGTGTTTGAGGAGTTATAACCCGACAAGGGTCATTACGATGGTATCAGAGCAGTTTTCTTGCCATCCTGTGGGGATTGTAAAAATTGTGTGTGATCAGCACTCTTTTTTTTTTCAGTATGGACAAGTACAGGAAAACATATAGCAGTAGACAGAGGAGACCATTAGACAGTTTGTCTGATTTCAAAAAGCAAACTGATGTCAGGGTTAGACAGTTGGATCGTAGTCAGGATATTCAGAACAGGATTTGCGAACAGTTGTCAGATCCGGCAACCATTGACAAGGCTACTAGGTACATGGTTTCGTTCTTAGGCAGATCTTCTCGCAGGACGCAGGATACGAGACAGGTTGACATGGTGACGGAGGTCAGGAGAGATCTGCGGGATGATTCACGGCTGCACTTGGGCCTAGCACATCAGTGTCGGGGATTAGTGCCCCTCCAGTTAAGTTACCCCACACTTTGATTGTAAGGTCCTTACCTATCTTAGTGGACGAGCACATGATAGTTACACAGGTCGGCAGTTGCATGGAGACTTAGCACTCAGTTGATGATCCGGTGATACAGCAAGAGTTGACACTTGCAGCTAATTTATGTAGCACACCGGATTGCATTATAGAGACAGACAACGACTTATGTTCAGATTGCCATGATGATAGCTCTATGGTCGATGTTGAGGGAGTTGTTGATAGTGGGAGTGATGTAGTGTTGGAGGATATGACGGTGGACGATCGCCCAGAGGAGGATACCACTTTTGAGGACCACCTTGAAGAGATGGAGTTAGATAGTACATATCTGGATAGCGGCAAACCCGAGATGGGGTTAGTGCAGGAGATGCCAGTACTCTCCTGTGTTGAGGATTTCAGCATGGAGTCCGCATGTGATGATACCAGTGTTGAGTCAAAGATAGTAGACACGGACTCATGCCAGCATGACTCGGATTCATTTGTTAGTAGGGAGTCAGAGGAGGTTCAGTTCAAGTCACCAGAGGAGGTAGAGCCTTTGTTAGCATCTTGGTTTGCTACCGATACTTTCTATGTGACCCCTAAGGGTTACTCCATCAGTGGTGAGTCATGTCTGTATTAGACCCTGGGAGAGGACTCCGAGTTGCTGGAGAGTGCAGATGGATCCCAGGATCTGGATTATTCAATGGTTACAGAGGACGAGGCAGCTGAGAGTGTTGAGGAGGTAGATTATGTAGCAGCTTCCTCGGATACAGAGGAATTTGATGGAGATGTGTAAGATGCTAGTACTCCGTTTGAGGATGTCAGTTCAATTGTTAGTTCACAGAGCTCAGATGACAGCACACTGAGGGATAGTGTTTCTGACAGGAGTATGTTAGGTACCACTTCTACTCACAGTACGGACAGTGTGTCAGGGCTGATGCATAGGAGGCCTATTATCCAGAGTCATCATGTGTCTAGTCAGTTGAGAGTCAACGAGCATGATATTGTTACCGCATTCAAGCATTTTGATGTTGCTCGACAACTGTTGGTTGTTCATGGACAGGGTGCTCCTACCGATGATGAGCATGCTAGTTGTTACTTGTCTCTGACATAGATTCATGCCTTACGGGAGGCTGTTGGAATTTTGAGACAGGACTTTTTACGGTTGGTAGCCGACCGAGATCACCTTGTTGGGTGGGGAAGTACAACATATGAGGCACTCTTGGAAAGAGAGGACGAGGTGAGTGAGCTTACTCGGGAGCTCACGACGACTTCTAAGGTTTTAGAGAGCACACAGTTGGCTCTCCAGGAGTCATTGGTTTAGTTAGCAGAGGTGACTATGGAATTGGAGCAGCTTTAGTCTACACCAACACCAGATCCAGTGCAGTTACATATTGTGGTGTCTGGTGATTTGATGATGTCCACAGTTGGGGTTGTTGGATGTGATGGTGTTGGGGATACATCAACCCTTGATTCTAGTGTTGGAGGTACAAGTTCACTTCCATCGAATACTTGTGTAGTTGAGTTAGGCACTGTAGTAGAGGGTTGCAGTGTGCCTGACTTTGGGGTGGATATTCCGGTTGGGATGGATACTCCAGTTGGTAGCATTGCATCAGGTGATATAGAACAGGACGTTGTAGGTAGTGTAGTGGACCCGTCAGTGTTCAGTGTTTATGTTCATGACACTACTCCTTTGATTGCTCAGCAGAGAGGCATGGTATCACCCGAGTTGGTTGTTAGTGATCGCATAGCTAGTGATGATAGGCGGCTGGCTATGTCATTGTTACACGATGACCAGTTATGGATCCGAGGGGAGCAGATGGATGCTACTACCTATAAATTTTACTGCACAGTCATTCTTGGCTCACCTTCTTGAGAGTTCAGAATTTCATGAGGGATCTTACCGAGCTTCTGAGGGTGTTCTCATCCGGGGTACTAGCGCGATTCAGCGTTTGGTGAGAGAGATTGTAAGTACCTTGACTATGATGCTCCCTCACAGAGATTTCGAGGGTGGGTTTGCTGAGAGGGTCACCTAGAACCCTGTCCAACCAGTTGTGCAGAGCTCAAGATTGGAGCCATCTTTGGGTTCGTGACTCGGGGATGATGAGCCTCTAACAGCGATCGGAGCATTTTATCGTCGTTACACAATGAGGAGTGCTCATTATTTTTCCTTTGACCCACATGTTGATGAGTTGATGGCACATAGATGTGGGTTGGCTCCTAGTCTCTATCATTTGTAATGTGATAGGTTCACGCCATCAGCAGTTGATGGGAGTTTTGGCTGCAAGTCAGTAGCAGGTAACTTGCAGAGTTATGGTGACTGTAGAGATTATACGATGGGTGGATATCCGGGTCCTAGTACAGCTTTGTTCAGGGGTATTCATTACTGTTGTGCAGATGGTCTACACACTCAGTACAGGCCAGTTGGGTGTGCAGGGGGAGTTCAGTGTGTACAGGATCCGAGTCACCCATACATCTAGGGTTTTGATGGTCCTGAGATTTATTTCTCTTGGGATCCGAGCAGAGATAGATTAGTACGGGAGTGTGGGTGAGTGGTTGTTATGGATCTTTTTATAGAGTCATCCCGTTTGTTTTTCAGGGGATGCTACAAGAGCTTGCACTTTGCGCCAGAGGCATGGCTTACAGTTTTCCGTGGGATCCTGGTGGATTGTGATGTTTCTTGTTCTGGTGATTGCTTGGGGACAAGCAATCTTGGGGAGGGAGGACTGTAATGTCCCCATTTTTAGCAGGTCATTGAATTGATGGTGCCAGGTCATTACTGCGATCCTCGTGGTCTGGCGAAGTGTTTAGAGGGTCATTGGTGTGAACTTACTATTTATAGTAAGTCAATGGATAGTTCCGATGAGCTCAGATGAGTTAGAGGAGTTGAAGGATGCTCTCGGTTTTCATTTATAGCTTCCAGTTTGCGCTCCAAGAATATTGGAGAGAGCATCTATTTTTAGTAAGTCACCCGTCAGCTTCATTCATCATCTTTCATCATCAGGATCACTCCTGTGCAGACAGATTTTGTTTCGGATGCTTCTTCAGTTGTTTTCGCAAGACAGGTGGTTTATTATTATTTAATTAAATTTGCTAAGGTTGCCATTTTTGTTGGTATTATATGTTGGATACCTTAGTGTTATAGCTCGTTGGAACCAGGACGAAAAGTTTTAAATCTTGGGCACAAGAAACAGTGACCTTGCGTTTCATAATTTCATCATATTGGTGAAAAGGTCATTTTTGGAGCCAAATGAGTTAATAAATTATATTATTCAATATGTGCCTAAGTATAAAAAGTGTTTTAAGTGAAAAGTGTGGGAGAGAAGCCACTTTTTAATTATAAAAGCAATGCTTTTGTAAGGAAAATCATCTATTGAATATTTTATAATTTTTCTTCTTGAGCCTTGGGCTAGGGTTTCTGAGTTCTTCACTGCTGCAATTGTGCTATGGTAAACAATTGCAAGATCTCTCTACTGTATTTCAGTAGCTAAGGATAGAATTGGATTTATTCTAGAGATTATTATCTGAGGAGTTGTTGATAATTAATCGGCACACTGAGAGTGCAATTAATTCTGAAATTGATGAATGTTATTCTTTTTGTGACAAATTATAGAGATGAGGGTTTGAAGCTCTTCCTTGGTAGACGCCAAGCTCTGAAAATGTCTGGTGATTGAGGCGAGAATCTCAATTGACTATTCAGCACTTTGAATCATTACTGATGGATGATGAATTGTGCTCTAAAAGCTTCCAGCGTTTTTTATCTATGCTGGCAACTAAGATATCTGTTTGGGTTTTCTGAAGGCAACATTGAGGGTTTGGGAGCTGCTGGAATTTGCATTGAATCTAGGGCAGCGATTTGAATATTTCTGAATTTGTGTCTATCCATATCAGCCGCGTGAGGATCTTGCTGCTGCGTCTGGCTTACTGGAAGCATGCTATAGTTATCAATGCCCTGGGTTACAGTCAAGGGCAGCGTCACTTGTCTAGCTAGCAGCGTTATCAAAAGAAGGGTTGCGAATGGCGTATCTGGGAAATGATAAGGGCTGTTGCAGCATTGTATATGCCTGCAATATAAATTATGAAAGGTGCATATGAATGATCTTAAACAACTTTGTTTTCCAGCAGTTTGCAATTGCAAATATTTTTTATAAGTATTGGCATCCTATATGTGGGCTGAATTTCTCAATTAATTTGAGTATACTTTGTTCCAGATATTCTTAGTTTAATTTATGCCAAAATTCTTTTATTGTCAAAAAAATTTTAAAACAAAGTTTATTGTTCAAAATCAAACAAGTATTGCAAAATTTATCCAAAAATCCAATTGTCAAGTGTTTGAGGAGTTATAACCCGACAAGGATCATTACATAAACATCTGAAGTCGACACAAATTCTGATCTGGTTTGCCTCTTTTCTTAATGATACTACTATGGGTGTTACCCAGTCACTCGTCTGCACCTTGAAGATAATCCCTCCCTCAAGCATGCGTTGAATTTCTTCATCTACCCTGATGGCATAATTCTTGTTCATTATGTACGGTCTTTTCCATACCAGTACGGCATCTGGTACCAGGGGTATACGATGCACACACAACTCTGATGGTACACCCTTAAGGTCTTTGTAGCTCCAGGCAAACACGTCCTTATACTCCATGAATATTTTAAACGTTGTAGCTTTCAGTACAGGGTTCCATTCGTCGTCAACCAATATGTTGCGCGGGTTTTGCTCATTCCCGGGGTTGGTAACTTGCAGGCACTGTTCTTCATAATTGATTGGTCCTTCAATGCCAAATTTGTGGGCTGGGCTATCATTCACACGGGTCTCGCCTTCTTTGTATTTCCCATACTCTAGTGGGAACACTTCCTTTTCGGACTTTTGTTCTATCTCTTCCACCCCCAACATGTAACTGTGAAACATTTCATAGTCTTCCATCTGCCAATGGAAGAGTCTGTTCATTGAATCTTTGTCATCTTTCGAGCACTCCTCGAGTTCTAGTACGCCCTTCTCATTTGGTTCCATTCGGTTTCTCCTCTTATCCATTCCACCATGCTCTCTGCCAGACTCGTACTCTGAAGATGATGTGAGTTCTTCACTTACCATTTGCGTACGGAGGTCACTAACAAATTTTCTACAGCCTCTTTCCATGGAGATGTTCTTTTTCCAATTGTGAGTGGCTTTTGCTTCGACCAAATACCCTCGGCCCAAAATAGCATCATACCCCTTTTTCTTTCAATGGAATGACCACGAAGTCTAGCACGAAGGGTTGCATGCCGACAGTTACCTAATGGGCCATGAGTGTCCCTAGGGGTTTTATTTCGTGTTGGTCTGCATCCAACAAGTTGAAGGTCGGAGGTCATAGCATTGGCTTACCTAGTTTCTTCCATGTTTCTTCTGGAAGGACATTCACTACGGAACCGCCATCGACTATGGTGTCTCTAAGAATTGTTCCTAGGACTCCCATTTCGACGACCGTCGGGTACCGGCCATTATTCACGGCCAGGAGCATAGGGTCCATTGTCGATCCACCCAGAACAAACGTCTGTTGTGTGGTGCTAGGTTGTCCCGGACAAGCATTTAATAATGTCGTCTTTAATTGAGGCATGGTCTAGAGGAGGTCCTAGATTTTGAGAGGCACCTCCATCTGTAACATCTGTCGTAGTATATTGTTTTCAGCCTTTGTCCGCTCGGAAGTGCTCGCTCCCTTATGCGTGTCCTTCCCCGCCCTCATGGCTTTCTCTATTGCTTCCTTCGCCTCTCGGGCTCCCTGCTTTTCGGTACGGCGATCCGGATACATTGCTTGTTATGTTTGGTTTCAGGTGATAGCAGGTACCCTTTCTTCTTCGATGTTCAGGAAGTTTACACCGGGCTTCGGACAATTAGTCTCTTCGTGATCTCCACGGCCGCACCACCAACACAACTTTTGTGGTGTCTCACCTTTTGTACAATCTCAGGCGAAGTGGCCGCACTAGCTGCGCACCCGACACTGAATCATGGGTCGTCCCTTCAAATCGTATTGTATTCGACTTCCGTTATCGTTACCTCCTCTTCCTCCACGCCGGTTGTTTCAGAACCTCCCCGATGATGCATTGTTATTCATCTGTTGATTAGGGATTGTTGTCCCGGAGGTAGACGGTTGCTCCTGTGTGAACACTTGTTGGCTCCTTGTCTTCATACTGTATGGGCATTCCATAGTGGAACGACTCATCGCTTGGCAGATGTCGCAAAATGCTTTCTTTGGGCATGACCCCTTCGTTTGGCCGCTTTCCTTGCACTCTGTGCACCACATCTCTCCTTCGTCACTGCTTCCAGTGTTCCCCTTCATTGTTTTGAACTCTTTCATCATCCTCTCCATGTCTTTCTGGAGGGCTTGCACCTTCTTATTTGATTCATCCTCGCTGGTGCTGCTCTCGTCTGATGATTCCTCACCTTCGGATGAGGACTTACTTTTCTTCTTCTTTTAGGTCTTATCTTTGCTTTCCAAGTTCATTGCTCTGTCGTACGCGTCTGCGTACAACGTAGGCGACACTATTTTCATTTTCTTCTGAAGGGGGGCATTTAATCCCTCTACGAACCATCTTTTCTTTAGTTCGTCGGCTAGCTGGGTTGCCATCCTCCCCAGCAATTCCTTAAGCCTTCGGTTATAGGCTCTTACCATTTCTTTCTTTCCTTGCTTCGAGCTATATATTTCTACAACCACTTGATTATCATCCCGGAGCAGTCTGAATTCCGCTTGGAATTCCTTTTTCAGATCGTCCCATGAACTTATCTTTGCCTTGTCCATGTCCGAGTACCAATCCACAACAACTCCTCGAAGGGTTGTTGGGAATTGGTGCACCCACTCATCCTTATCTGTCACTCTGTTCGCTGTCCAAATAGTCTCACAAATCTGACAAGTCTCATAGTATCGTCCTTCCTGTCGCCTGTGAACTTTTGTAATTTCTATTTTTGAGACATGTTTATGTTCCCTTTGGTGGGTTGACTGGAGCCCGTTGGTTGTGCTCCCGAACTGGGTGGGATCGATCCTGGTGGGTTTTGACCACTGTGCTGTGTCCCTCTGACACGCCTTGCCCCGGTGTCCTCCACTTCCCTCCCTTCTTCTCCCCCTTCCCTTCGGTCACTCTAGCTTCAGATCCTCTATGTCTGTGGTGTGAGAGATAGGTTTATAAACTACTCTTGTGTTTCCTTAATCTAGTTTAGCCTTTGTCGTGCCTACTCGAGTAACTCCTCGCTACTTCTTACACGCCGATGGTCTGGCAAGTGTTACCCTTCAGATGCTGCACCTCCCATAACAACCTGGTGGTCACCTCCCGTGATGCCTCCGTCCCCTTTGGGCAACACTTCAGTCAGTTGTCCTTCGGCGAGTTACCTTAACCTCCGTTGGTGTTCTACTTGTTGTGCGAAAATTAACGCTTCGTGTGTGGCTTCTAAGGCATGCAGTTTGTCCTTTTTATTTCTATCTTTATTCAATAAATTTGGTATAAATTCTCTAGCAACACATCATGTAAAAATAGAACACTTTTATTTATTCATATCTTCGTACAACCTGGGTCACTATGTGACCTTTGTCATTACAGATTTACTTTATTTACCCTCCCCGAGGGTTTACAATTCATGGGTTTGTCCTTCGCCGGGTTGCATCACGTTCTTCTTCTTCCCAACGGCCATTCTCAGCAAAATTTCATAAGAGCTATTGTCGGCGTTGTAACCGTTCAACTTCCTCCCTTCGGTTCGTCTGCACGAGGGATGCTTGTGCTAGAAGACAAGGCAGGTTATGCAACAGCCTGTTGGCAGCGGGACTAACATTCAAAGCATCCCAAATAGTATCTTCGGCAACTTCCGCACGTACAGCCTCTCGTCGTACAAAAGTTTATTTGGTTGTCTGAAGCAGAATGTGGAAGTTTGTCATTACTGCATGTTCCCCTTGGAAGAGTACTGTTATTCCCATTTCATTGGTTGTGATATTGTCTTCAATAGGTATTCCCATCTATCCGTCGTATTCCATTCGTTGCTTCCTAGATCCAATTCGGCAATGATGCCAAATGTTTACCATAACGGGTAAACAGGTTTAATGCATACTATGGAAGTAAAGAATATAACACAATGTTTCAGAAATAGTATTGCTCATTTCATTCATAATCATGTAAGTACATCATATGAACATATTCTCCAGAGTCCCAATCATGATATCCATTTCTCGAGCAAGAGAACGTACATATAGTATCCGAAGGGTCACGACTCAACCGTCATGATCTAACTTCCTTCGGTAACGGACACAACTTACTACATAACTAATTATTACTGATGACTTTACAATTATAACACACAACAAAGTGCAATGACCTTTAAAATGTTCGTCCAAGGTTACTTTGGGATTTAAAAATGAATTGCGATTAAAATGAAGGTCCACTTTAATATATTGGGGTTTTTAATAATATATCAGGTTATATATTATATATAAGCTTGCAAATAGCTCGAAAACGCAACTCTTAAAAATAAAAGCCTATAAAGATAAAATGAAAAACAAGTCAAATCAAACAACAAAAAGACAGAAAAAAATAATAAATAATTGAAATTATTATATTTTCATTAATGTTTAAAACGTACTTAGATTTTTAAACTATGCTTTTAATCGAAATTATGATTAAATTTGTGTGGGGTCGATGTTAATTTCACTAAAACGAGATTAACGACAACATCATTGATTAGTCTATAATCATTATAATAATTGATTTGTTCAGTTCATTATTGGGACGGAATGCTGAAGGAATGGAGATAGATCAATGCATTATTATATAAGCGTTACTGTTATTTATCCATTATCCTCTTTGGATTGGTAACGTCTAGCATATTACTATCACAGGTTACCAACCTTTAGTCGCAGGTACTCAACTCCTAGGATCTTGTCATCAATTTCCATTACCCATTTAATTATATTTACTCGATATTCATATTCCTTCATGTCGACTTCCTTTGGTAAGTTTAAGCTTTTAGTTTAGAATTATTTAAACCATATATATTTAGGTCCTGAATTATATATTATAATTTATTTATTTTTTATATTAATTATTTGATTATTTATACTGTGATATTATTATTATTATTAATTTTCAATATTTTAATCTTACTATTATCAGTTATCATTATAAGATCGTATTTCAGAAAGGGGACATCACAGTTGATTGCTTAATCGCTATAATGTCCCCATTTTCATGAGGATCAGAGTTTGAGGGATTAGCCTACTACTCCGTCCCTCGTAGGCTAATGACGTTGGATAGAGGGTCCTTTGAGGGATGCATCTTTTTCAGTGGTCAGGGTTTTGCACGTTTAGCTTTCGTTCGAGGTCTCCAGGACTTTGTATGCAGTAATTGTTATTTATAGTAAATTTTGAGGGCAATAGAGAGGGACCCCTTCTATTTTTAGAAATGGGGTATGGTCGTATGCGGCGTAATCACGTCAGTTCCCAGTTCAGACTAGGTGCAAAGATGATGAGTAATAATGGAGATATTAATATTTATTAGGTTAAAATAAATATTAATAGTTTTGAGCTTATATTGTAAAGTTATAATATAATTTAATATTATAACTTAATTCACTTAAGTGAAGGATCAATTTATCATAGCTAGGGCCAAGTGAACAATTAATTTTAAAATAATTATTTGTGCACCAACTATAGAGTTTTAAGTGAAAAGAATTAAAAAGTGGGAATTTATCTTTTATCCCACATTGGCCAGGAAAGTGTTTGAGCTCCCACAAGAAAATAATAAAAGAGACTTGCGAGCTCATTCTGATTATGTCTATGATTATTATTGAACTTTGGTTGATTTTTGCTCTTGCTTGGAGAACGAGGGTTTCTACTTGCAGCCGCCATTGGAGAACGAAAAATCTTTAGTGTTGCAGCCATTTGAGGTTGTGAAATATCCAATGAATTTGGCATTCAAGAGAGCTTCATTCAGGAGTTCTATTTGTGCTTGAAAGTGAAGAATTTCATCTAGGGTTTGAAAGCTTGGAAGGTAAATATACAGCAGACCTGGAAATTCATTCTTGGCAGCATTTCTATATCAGATTTTAACTATTTAATTGTCCCTATAGTACCTGTGAACAGTAGTTGCTACAGTACCTTCCTCTTGGCACCTGGGGTTTTTATCAAGCAATGGTTAAAGTTTGTCAAGTGCAGATTGCATACTTGTAGGCAAATATTTATGGGACTTTGAATGCTGGTCGCAGTTCCAGAATTTGTTGTGATAACATTTGCAGACCTGCACTACCTTCCAGGTTATTACTTGCATCTCTTTACGTGCCAAGTATTTGTAATAATGTCCACCAAGCTGTAGGAGCATTACTCAAGTCAATTCAGTCATATATATATATATATATATATATTCATTGAACGATTGCAATACCGAAGAGTTCTTACATTGGTATCAGAGCTTGCCTGCAAAGTGTTTGACAAATTGTCAAACATCCAAAATTAAACCATAGTTCAATGTTTGTCAAAGTTAGAGCTGCAAGGGGTTCTTAGATTGGTATCAGAGTGGTTTCCTTCCATCCTATTGGGGTGGAAGTCATTGAGCTCAAACATTTATTTTGAGTCACCAACACTCTTGCAATTGTACAGTCATGGAAAAATCAAGGAGATTAATTAAACAAAGAAACCAGTTGAACAACTTGATGAATGAATTGGATAAACTTAGACAAAGTCAAGAAAGGATAGGTGAATTGCTTTCACGCCTGAAAACCATAGACAGATTAGCACGGTATATGACTTCTATGTTTAAGGGGTCTACGTCACAAAAGAAAAGGGACGTAAACACTAAAACAAATAATTTAATCAGTGCAAAGGAAGCAATGGAAAATAAGGTGAGTTTTGAGGAGTGTTGGTATTTTCAGTGCTCTAGAAGTTGTTATCAGTCATGATAACAATTCTGATTTTTATGACAGCAGTCCTTTGTTTGATCCTATTGATGGCGTTGACAACAGAGCAAGTGCAAAAGATGTTGCTGGTGCCACCTTGAGTTTTGACTCGCATGATGAGAGTGTTAATTTTGCAGATTGCATGGAAAATGCGAGTTCTAGTAATTATGATTTCTATGACAGCAGCGAGATGTGTCTGCATCAGCATGAGATAGCAGAGGGTATATAGGTGGATGATGTTGGTACTCGTGAATTGGGTATTACTGATGTATATCTGAGGGCGACTCATGTTGCAGTGAGTCTGATTTGTCATATCAAACCTTACGAAATGATGCAGAGAATTCATTGGTTGGTGATAAGTCCCAGGATCGTGATTTGCAGGGACTTGCAGTTACATGGGGAGTGGGAGCGTGTGAGGAGATTGATATACCAGCAGTTTCTACTTTATCAGATGAGTCACTAGTTGAGGTGCCTAGTAGCAGTGCCTCGATTGTTGATGTGTGCATCGATGATAGCACAAATGATGATTTTGATCATGAGGTGAGCATTGTGGATATAACTTCCTATCATAGTGCGGATTGTGGGTCAGAGAGCTTACATAGAGGCCAGAGTATTCAAAGACATCATGTGACTGGGCAGTTAAAGGTAAGTGATAGTCAGATTGCTACAGCCTTAGAGCATTATGATGTTGCCCGTTAGATATTAATTGTATTTGGTTGGGGTGTTCCTATGTCAGATGAGCACAGTGATAGTGGTATTTCCCTGATAGAGATTCATTCATTACGAGAGGTTGTCAGAATAATGAAACATAATTACTTGCAGTTATTAGCTGACAAAGACTACCTTTTGAGTGGGGTTGCACTTGTTATGATGCACTGAAGGGGAAGGAAGAGGAGGTTGATGAGCTCACTCATGAGCTTGAGGCAACTATAGAGGTATGGGAGAGCACCCAGGGGGCTCTTCAGGAGTCGCAGCCACGGTTGGATGAGGTTACCGTGAAGTTGAGACGAGCGTAGTCTTCACCGGCTATAGATTCAGTTCAATTTTCTACAGTGGTTGTTGGTGATGAGTTGACACCCACGGGTTGTAGTGAGGATGTGGCCACATCCATCACGTATTTAGGTGTTGTGGACATAGTTGGGATCACTACCTTGGTAGAGAGTTGTCGAGAGCCTTTGGTTGTGTCAGGATCTCCAGTAGTCAGCACATTAACAGATGCTGGAGGGCAGGTCATTAAGAGTTCTTGTGATGTAGAGGTGAATTTGTCAATCAGTTGTGTGACTATTCATGACACTACTCCATCTTCACGAGATATATGCGGAGTATCATCTAGTTGGGAGATTGACACTCATGTTTGGTTGTTTCCATCCTCTGGAAACAATCGTGTTATTTCATACCATGTAGTTGATTATGTTCGACAGATTGTTGAGCCACAGAGATGGAGGGATCAGTTGAGGGTTTCAGGTGAGAAGGTTGATTCAACCTTATCTCGCTTCGATTACACACATAAGTATATTGAGTACCTTCTTTGGAAAGTTGCATTTGAGGAGACACAATATGGGGTCGAGGTTGGTACTCATATTCGCGATTTGAAGTTCATCCAGAGTGCTTTGGAGGCATTTAAATTAGAATACCTTTACTTGTTTCATGACCGAGAGTACACTATTGGGTATGCAGAGAGATTTGGCAGGCCATCTACCCAATTAGCAATTCAGGGCAAGAGTTTGCACCCATCTTTTGATTCTAGAGTTGTCAGTGATGGGTCTTTGACAGAGATTGGAGCCTTTTACCGTAACTATACAGTGATGAGCGCTCATCATTTTTCCTTTGATCCACAGGTAGAGGACTTGATTATACGTCGATGTGAATTGGCTCCGGAATCATACCATCCTTTATGGGATGGGTATATGTCAGCTTTAGTTGATGGAGTTAGTAGCTGCAAGTTGCTGAGAGACTACTTGCAGAGTCAGTACGTCCATGGCAGTTTAGCGGAGGATGGATATCGTGGTTGTGATATAGACACCCTTGGTTGTTCTTAACTTTGAAGTACTGTTGGATTTCATACCCATGGGGGACTGGTAGAGTATCGGGGGAGATTTGGTGTAGCAGGTGATTCTGAATATCCTTACTTCCTTACAGTGGATGGATGTGTGTTTTGTTTATACTGGGATCCAGGTGGTGGCAGGGTTAGTACTGCAAGTTGGATGGGTCCCATAGGTTTGCTTCACCACTTCTGGAATGATGAAGTTGGGATCAGTGTTGAGCCGCAAAAGTCTGGGAGTATTCTTCTTGGCAGACTTCTATTCTGGATTTGGGATCCAAGTATATTTGGTTGGACACTCTTCAGTGTGTTGTTGGCTCCTAAGTGTGCATCGGGAATTCGGTTTGGGTTCACTAGAGATTATTGCAGTGTGTACATGGTTTGGGTTATTGACAGTGTTACTTTTGATCCGCATGTACAGGGTCTTTTTCAGGTGCACGGTTTTAGTGCGCAGAGTTGGACAGATGGATTGTTGATCACCTCTGTAAGGTTGTGGTTATACTGGTGCTGTAGTTGTGTCCCAGTGTGGGACAGTTCTCAGTCTTCCTTTGTTTTTTAGTTCAGTGGAGTTTCTCTGCAGTGGAGATTGCTTGGGGACAAGCAATTTCAGGGAGGGCGGACTATAATGTCCCCATTTTCATGAGCATCAGAGTTTGAGGGATTAGCCTATTATTCCGTCCCTCGTAGGCTAATGAGGTTGGTTAGAGGGTCCTTTGAGGGATGCATCTGTTTCAGTGGTCAGGGTTTTGCAGGTTTGGCTTTTGTTCGAGGTCTCCCAGACTCCGTATGCGGTAATTCTTATTTTTAGTAAGTTTTGAGGGGGTAAGAGAGCAACTCCTGCTATTTTTAGAAATGGGGTTTGGTCATATGCGGCTTAATCACGTTAGTTCCTAGTTCAGACTGCGTGCAAAGATGATGAATAATAATGGAGATATTAATATTTATTTGGTTAAAATAATTATTAATAGTTTTGGGCTTATATTGTAAAGTTATAATATAATTTTATATTATAAGTCACTTAAGTGAAGGGTCAATTTATCATAGATGGGGCCAAGTGAACAATTAATTTTAAAAGAATTATTTGTGCACCAACTATAGTGTTTTAAATGAAAAGAATTAAAAAGTGGGAATTTATTTTTTATCCTACATTGGCCAGAAAAGTGTTTGAGCTCCCACAAGAAAAGAATAAAAGAGACTTATGAGCTCATTTTGATTATGTTTATAATTATTATTGAACTTTGGTTGAATTTTTCTCTTGCTTGGAGAACGAGGGTTTCTACTTGGAGGCGCCATGGAGAACGAAAAATCTTCAGTGTTGAAGCCATTTGAGTTGGTGAAATATCCAGTGAATTTGTTATTCAAGAGAGCTTCATTCGGGAGTTTTATTTGTGCTTAAAAGTGAAGAATTTCATCTAGGGTTTGAAAGATTGGAAGGTAAATCTACAGCAGACCTGGAGATTCATTATTGGCAGCCATTCTATATCAGATTTTAACTATTTAATTGTTGCTACAGTACCCGTGAACAGTGACGCTACAGCACTTGTGAACAGTAGTTGCTACAATACCTTCCTCTTGGCACCTAGGGTTTTTATCAAGCAATGGTTAAAGTTTGTCAAGTGCAGATTGCATACTTGTAGGAGAATTTTTATGGGACTTTGAGCGCCGGTTTGCAGTTCCAGAATTTGCCGTCATAACATTTTCAGACCTGCAGTTCATTCCAGGTTATTACTTGCATCTCTTTCAGTTAAAGGGAGTTTGGAGTTAAAGTGCCAAGTGTTTGTAATAATGTCCACTAACCTGTAGGAGCATTACTCAAGTCAATTCAGTCATATATATATATTCATTGAACGATTGCATTACCGAAGGGTTCTTACAATCACTGCTTGGAGATGTGGTTTTCAGGCATTAGAGGTGATTTCTTCACTTATGTTCACTAACCGTTCATCAACAGAGGTTATTTCAGATTAGTATTCTTCAAGGAGCTATCTAACAAAAAGTATCTTGATGATTTGTAATTCATTTGAATATTGAAAGATGATAATTTGTATTTGTTTAAATTGAAATGAATGCTTTTACAGTTTTACTACTATTTCAATGGTATTATGAATGTTTGCAAATTATCTCTATCCAAGCTTATTGCATTAATCCCATAAAACTTGGCAAGAAAACAATTTACATTGGCAGGCAAAATTTCAAAAAACTTGGGGTTTGAACATTACAGTGGAATCAGAGCTCATAGTTCAATTTCTTGCAGCCTGTTGGGATGAGTGATGTGTTCTAGCATGCATAACTATTATCTTAGGAGACCCAAATCAAATCCAAACCTTGCAAATCAACCTGAGAATAATCAAATTTGGGAATTAGGAGAAGGGAATATGGGTGATAGAGATTATAAAGACCACACATATCCAAGCATGAGAGATATCGTTAATGATCTTGCTAGAGGACAGTGGGATGTGCAACAGAGTATAGCTCATTTGGCCAATTCGATGGCACAACAGTTGATTGGGAATAACAACCATAGCTAAAACAACAACATCAATGGCAACAATAATGGAGGAAACAATGGAAACAATGGTACTAATGGACAAAACTCGGCGAACTGAAAGGGCTATTGAACTGAAAAGTTATATCCTTGTCAGAGACATTTCACTTAAGAAATAACCCAGGAATCAGAAACATGTTTCAAAAAACACACTGTTGTGTATTTTAAAGATGTTATTCAGATTGAATTGAGACCATGCAGTTAATCAGGCTGAACCTTCCACTTCGAAGTTCTGTTTGTGGACTCTTCAGTGCAAGGAAGAAAATTAGGAAGGAAAAAGAATCAGAAAAAACCTTGCAATGTTGCCAATTGAGTTTGGGTACAACTTTTAATGTTGTGCTTGCATTTCTGCCAAAGTCCCTGGGGATCAGCTATGTCTGGTGCCAAAATATTTTGAATCTGAAGAATGTTCAAGAAACCAAAGAACTTTTAGCCATTTATACAACAAAATGCATCATATAAAATGCTAGAAATTGGACACGCATTTCAAATGGTGTAGAAAGATCACCTGCCAATAATCAAACGCTGAATTTAGAATAAAAAATGGTGTACCTATGTGATGCAGAAAATATTGTGGAAACATACACTGCCATTCAAGTCCAACATATGTCAAACACCATGAGCTGATTAGAATGCTAGCTTGTATTCAATCAAAACATATTAAACAAAACAAATATATTGTGTTAACATTATCAGATTTGTAGAATCCATAATTTCCATGTATACCCTTCTTGGATCCATCTGTGATGTACATAACTTTGGTAAATGTTCATTTACTCCCTGCAAAGAATGACCATCAAAGTTAGTAAATACAAGTATATAAGGATTAAAATATTAAGCAAGAAAATGATAGTAATTATTCCACTGTTTGACCTCGTAAAGCTAGTTAAAGGGACAACATTATTTTCACTGGTTGAGTGCAAATCATAATCCTACTCAAGACCTAAGTTTAACATTAGTAGTAGAGCAAGATTATGTGAACTACAAGGAAAAAAGCATTTTCATGCCTTATGCTACTAGAAATTCTCAATATTCACTATTGCATGCCAAGAATTCATTTTGTTTAAGTGACAATATTCAAAAAGAAGTTTTAAGTGACTTCAAAGGACAAATGTTATAAAATTACTTTATAAAAGTGCTTTACTTTTTTATTTTAAGGTAGTAATCAAAAAGCACCTTCAGGAATGTTCTGTAGAGAATTTAAAAAAAATGATTCGAAAGCTCATTTGCATATGCCGGATTTTATTTTCTTGGTGAAGAATTGAAGCTTTCAATGAGAGAAAACCCTAGTACAAAAACCCTAAACCCGTTTGGGGGCTGGAATTAGACTGGAATTGGCACTATCTAATTCCAAATAATGCCAAATTCCATGTTTGGGTCCATGAATTAAAATGGAATTGGAATTACGAAATTCTCATTTTGCCCCAAAATGGGCATGCATATCAAACCTAAATAGGTGGAATTGGAATTTTGAATTCCAATTCCAATTTTTACAAAAGCAAATTTAATATCTCGTTGGATCCGTGACATGATAGATGTGTAAATGTGTGTGTGTATGTGCGTATATGTGTATATATACACAAATCTGTGTATGTGTGTATGTGTATATATACACAAATGTGTGTATCTGTGTGTATATATACACACATGTGTGTATGTGTATACATGTGTGTATATATATGTGTATATGTGTATACATGTGTGTATATACACATGTATATATACATGTGTGTATATATACACATACATGTGTGTATATATACACATGTGTATATATACATGTATGTGTATATACACACATGTATATATACATATATGTGTGTATATGTACACATGTGTATATATACACATGCAAATACACACATGTGTGTATAGACACATGTATATATACATGTGTGTATAGACATGTGTGTATACATGTGTGTATATATGCACACACGTGTATATATACACACGTGTATGTATATACACATGTGTATGTGTAAATATGTGTATATACACAAATGTGTGTATGTATGTGTAGACACACGTGTGTGTGTATATACACACATGTGTGTATATATACACACATACACACCGTATTCAAAAAAATTAAGAAATAAACAATTAAAATTATTTATGCATCTTCTCAATCATCTTCCAGGTGAACCAAACAGGTCCAGCCCATATTCCGGAAATCATTTCTAGGATATGTATCTTCCAGAATTGTAGCATCTTCCAGAATTGACCATATCCAGCATTTGGTATTCCAGCACCCAAACGGGGCCTATGGGAATTGGTTTTGCTCACACTGGTGAGACATCTACCCTAGCCAATTTGCAGGTGGAATCACACATGTTTCACACAAGTGCCAAATGATTAAAGATTGAATAATTTATTGGAAGTTTGCAGGAAAACAATAAATTATTAGTTCTCTCCAAATTCATGCACATGTGAAGCTACCCTTGCTAGGCATGAGTGTTTGCCACTAGAGCTGGTTGTGTGAAGCTTTCCTTAGAGTGTGCTTACAATTAGCGAGTATTTTTGGGCGAAGTATGACTACCATTCACTGGTCACACCCTTCCTTGTGGTGATGTGACTCTATTATGTCATGTGGCAGCAGACAAGAAGAAATTTAAGGGATGTATGCTAATTGCTGGGCTTTAGAGGCTAGGAAAGGACTGTCCAGGGACAAGGCATCGACATGTTGAAGTATGCAGTTGAAGGGAGTAAAGGGCATGAACAAGGCACACTTTCCAGTGGAGGATACCCATCAAATTAGCACCAAATATTAGTGAAGCATGGCAAAGGCATTACAAATCAGCACTTGGCATGAAAGGCAAAAGAAACAAAGGCAATATAGCACATTTTCAGATGGCAATTGCCAAGTGAATCTCCCCCAAACAACAGTATGAAAGTGGCAAAGCCAATGCAAAATCATGTCCAAAGGTGGCTATGGCAGGTCAAGAGTGAGCCTATATAGGGAGATGGAATCACTTATAAGTGGAACCATTTTAGGCTGGCAATGCCAACAAATAACTCATTCAAAGCTCCTTGAAGTGGCAAAGTTGCAAGTGAAACACACAAGGAGGACAAAAAGGATTTCAAAATAAGGTTGGTGCCACTTCGAGGTGGCAAAACCCAGACAAAATTCCATCTTAGGCCTATAAAAATGCCAATTACCTCATAAAAATTAGGCCAACAAAGTGAATAAAACAACTTAATTCTGAGCATCATTTTGAAGTGGGTAAAAGTTCATCCTAAGATTGCAAAAAAGTAGCAAATACTTTATGAAATACCACCAAAGATAAAAGCAGGTTTAAAGCTTAGTTTGCGTTGTGTTTTTAACAGCTCCTTGCCCGTCCTTTATTTCGCAAATATTAGAGTTGGCTTAGGCACTAACATTAAAAAATTAAGCTTTAAAACATTCAAATGCCTATATAAGGGCAGTTCATTGATCAACTTCATAAGCATTTCATTGCTGCTGTTTGTAGTAAAAGCAAGTTTATTCACTCATGATTTTGCAGGTCATTTAAGGAGCTTTCTGCACCTGAAGGGCTTTATCACCACAGGGATGATATACATGTCTTAAATGGACACTGGCCAGCATTCAAGGAGAGATTTGGCACTAAATTTTGCAAGCTTTCTTCCATTGAGAAAGTTTCAAGTATCCTACAGAAACGTAAAAATAAGGATTTCAGTTACCTGTAACAGCCACGGTTAATGCAAGAGCAATAGTTGTCCATGCCTACAAGCATATGTCAGTTGCATAGGCATTCAGAACAGTACTAATTGATAATAGATCTGAATCATTATGAACAAGGATATCAGCATTTCCTTAATATTAGGGTCTGAAGTAGTTTCTAACAGCTTTCAGTACTTCATGACTACCTTTTGATTTATATGAGTGTGGCCCTTGATGGAAATTTCCAACTATAGTTGGAATTTCTTGATATTGTAAGGTTTCAAACCCTTGAAATTGCCATAAGTTCATAACTAATTTTTCAATCACCTATGACAGCACTCGTCTAGGGTTTGTGATTCTGGTAACCTAATTCGATGATCAAATTGTTTTTGAAATATCCTAAATGTTCAAACTTATCAAGAGTATGAAACCTTTTTATTGAATTTATCATAAATTAGTCAAAACACAATAGTATTGCAGAAACTTGGACATCATGCAGGAGTAATTGAAGTTTCCTATATTAATAAGCAACTTCAGTTTCATTAGATTTTATAGCAGCCAAGACAAACTTAGTGATAATTACCAAATGACCATTGTCTGCGGCAATTAACATTCACAGAGAACATATATATATATGTATATATATATATATATACACCAACCAGTGCCTCCATACATCTTTAAATTGCTGAAGCTTCATTAATCAATCATAAGTCTCAGAGCTGGCGAATACATGGGAGGGGCATTGCTGATCGCATGAGGCTAAAGAGGCTGTGATTTCTGTAGCTGATCAATACTGGGTGTGCATTTCAGTATTCACCAGCTGGCCGAACCTTCATGGCTTAAATATTTGTGCCCAATTTCAGATAGCTTTCAATGCACGGTGTGTCACCCTTATTGTGCAATCACAGACACTAGAATACGCCAAAAGAAGGCTCTGGGGTTGCGTCCAGAACCAAAGACATTAGGGGCTTTTGTCTTGTGATGTCTAAAACGTGTTGTGCATAGAAATTTGATAACAATGCCTGAAAAAGAATGAATTTCTAAACCCCATTGATGCCTCTTTGTGTAAATTCTTTAGTCAAAAAGCTATCGGTTTTCTGCTTCTAATTCTTCATTTAATTCGGCTTAGGCAATAAATAATATATGCCTAACTTTATTCAATTTTCCACCATGCAGTCGACCTGCGAATGAAGTCTTTATTTAAAATGCCCCCCCCCCTTCAATGATTACGAATGAATAATTAAATTCTTATTAACACAACTGTAGCTCTTTTGCCCATAAATTTAATTATCACCTTGTCCTGTTTATTAACTTAATGCTTTAGCCTATGGGGACGAAAAATAACAGGCTAGTCGAGAGGGGATATTACAGTCCTCCCTTCCCAAGATTGCTTGTCCTCTAGCAATCGCAAAACAATATGCTGCTCATCTCTCATATAATTATCCAAACACCACAAATCATGAAGCAACTCAATAGGGCACATCCATGACAATGCATCCAACAAATCAATACCTATGTCCCACACTAAAATGTTAAACCTGTCGTACAGGGTGAAGAAGTAGTATCTCATCAAGTGACCCAAATTTGACCAAACATCTACTGTCCATAAAAACAAACCATCATTCCAACAACAATATTTATAGATCCTTCTCCATAAAGAACACTGATCATATGATCCTGTATGAGTATCCATTAAGACAGATGAATCTAGAACAGCAATGTCATCAGGTATATTGGCTACATCAACAACGGAATTTAGAGATGTATTACCTGAAGTTACCAAATGATGGTGTAATTCTTTTGCTACCCATGAATTTTTTGAATGTAAACTTTAATTATATCCCATTGCTAAGTATGAAGTATCATCACCTAAAGATTTTATATTGCTGTTAGCACCATGTACCAAGGCTGCTATATCATGAGTATAAGGAGTTTTGTTACTGCTGTCATAATTGAGATAATCTGATTTATCCCCATGCCTCCCAACGGTATTTTCATCATCAAAGTAAGCTTGCATACAATTGGCTGCGACAACTTTTGGGTTATCATTCTTGGTAGCCTTCAACACAATTTGTTTACCTCCATGACTAAACTCAAGCTTCAAGTTGTTGAAATCCTAGATGTGTCTTCCAAGGAACTTCAACCATGGTACTCCCAATACTATTTCAGTCCCACCAGTACCAACCACATAGTACTCATCATCAAATGTATAATAATCTAATTGTATGCCCAACCTTCATATTCTTCTTGTGTAACTGCTTTTGGATCAATCCGCTAACATGACAGTGAATTCAGTAAAGTCCTCTACTTTTAGTCCTTCCTTGACTACAAAGTCCTCATTAATAAAGTTATGTATAGCACCAACGAACACCATACACACAACTCCCTATCCTTTGACAATCCCTTTTAGTACAAAAAGATGATCTCTAGAACCACTGGATAGGGACACAAGGGTACCTTGTGCCTTGTCGTCATACTCACTATCCTCATCGTTGTCCATAGATATGCCTTACCCTTATCAAGACTGTTTTTCTACCTTAAAAGACGTGACCTTGGGCTGATTAGGAGGCTTCACATCTGATTAATCGCTTGATTTTTGATACTTGAAGTTCTTCTTGTGTGGCTGAGAAAAAGGTGTGACATCAAGATCAAGAGTTAACCCAACTGAATCATCTAATGTATTAGGCATATGAGATTTGACCAATCCTTTCAGTCTATCACTCAAACCTTCTACAAATAGCATCACGACTCTTCTTTGTGACATATCAGAAACCATGACTGCAATCTTCTGAACTCATTAATATATGCTTCCACATGTCCCACCTGTTTTAGTTGAGCCAATTCACTCAGGAGACATTTTAATGGAGTTTGGGATTGTCAGAATTCAAAAAATGAGAATACTCAAAGTATTCCGATTACACGCATTGACGTTTGAGTTGTTGATGGTTTGCAGAGATTTTCATGTGATTTGCAGGTGTTTCTATGATGTTATGCAAGCTGGCTGTACCCTCCAAAATGAACCTGTGAGCTAGGTTTTTCATCAAAATTTTGTGGGTATTTTCCAAAATATTTCAACTTCCCTATGATTAGCCAACCAAGGTACAAGTGATTTTCAGAGGGTTTTGGCTGGAGATGGGTTTTACTAGTGGGTTGACTCTCCTTATAGACAGGCACGTGGGGAGCCTGGCATGGGTTATTGTGGCCTTCAGATGAGTTTATTCAGTCCTTTCTACTTCTAATTAAGTTTTCTAACCCTGTGGATAGACATGGGGGTGCATAAGGTAGAAAATGAGGTCTGAAAATCAAGTTTTGAGATTCCTAAGGCTTCCACACCTGCACTCAGCGCCATTTCCAGAAAGAAATTGACAGTCAAATACATAACAGACCTACAGTTGAGCACATTCAGTTGTTGACTTGCAGATTTTGATGAGGTTGATCAAACAAGAATTGAGGGTTCTTTAGTTAGAAGCAGGTCCTGCATTAATGAAAGAGTTCACATGGAGATTTAATGCTGATGGTCCCTGTGTATGCCAGCAGCTCACATGTGACTGTAATTATCTGCTACTTCAGATGTGAGAGCTTTCATCTATGCCATTTTCTAAGGTACTTACACTATGAAAGACTTGTTTAACTAATTCATGTAATAGGGTATCAATCACATATTTGTATGTTTCCAAGAATGTGTGAACAGTATTTGAATAATTAATTCTTGACAAGAGAATTCCATGACAGCAAAACACCATTGTTTGTTCATAGGTGAAATTAATATTGTGATTATATTCAACAAACAGATTTCAAAACAGAAAACAATCGAGGGGTGATATTACACATCCCTTGCTATTCCCTAAAAAATGGCCTCAAAAAAAATCATCCCAAAAGTGTATGCCTCATTCCCTGCAGTCCTCATCTTGGAAATTTGGTATAACATTGCATTTAATGCAAAAGACCCACTGAAATCTTGCATAATGTGCATACTTGTAACCTATGTTTGTAGTTTTCGGGTTTAGTTACGTCTCAATGAACTTCCCTCATAATTTGAAGAATGGTTTTACCATACATATTGTTTTGGTTTGAGATGTCCAGAAAAGTAAAAATGAATATATACAAACAACCTATCAATCAAGTGCCTAACAGACCCCTTTCTAACCTTCCCTATCCATGCAAAGGTGCGTGCGATCCCTGCTCAACCTATTAGTCAAGCCTTTTGTTTGGAAAGAATCAGAAATCAGAAATCATTAACGGTTTGCACAGCCAAAAAATTTTAAATGGATAAGCATCTAGCTAGCAAATTTCTAGAATCTTTATTGAGTGACCTCAAAAACTATGCTTCAAAATAGTTCTGAAGTTAAATATACATTGTTTTCTTATTTTTCAATAACTGCTCAAATATATCTACATGGTACGATAAACCAAAAATGCACCTGTAATTAAAATAAAACAAGTTTCTCCCTCATCTCCTTTTTCTAGCTCTTCATGGAATTCGTTACAAATCACCTAACTCTGGCATTTAAGCACATCACTCTCTTATCATAAGATAAATGTTTTACTAGGTTTCAACCAAAACTTATCCTTGATGTATCTATTAGAGAAAACAAGAAAATAGTTACCTGCATTGTTACCACCTCGTTGTAGAAAGATTCTATGCGGCCTGTTCCTGATATGTCTTTCCTACAATTTGCCAGAATGTACCAGAAAAATCAATACAAGCATCAGAAGTTTACATTGTCAGCAAATACAAAGCATTAATTTTTTTAAGACAAGGCACACTACACAACACTAAAAATAAACCCATCTTTTTCCATTAACAGATATAAAACAGCTCCAGAATACTTAGAATGCATCTGATTGAAATGAAATGGTATTAATTAACAAGCCGTGAATTACACTATGCATCTCTGAGTTTCAAAGAGGGAGCGATAGGTTTCTAGGGGAAAAAGATTTCCCCAGATTTTGGGCACAGAAAAGGGATGTGTGTGTGTGTGTCTAAGAAAAAACACAAACAATATATCTTATAGCTTTCAATTGATAATAAAATGCTGATTCTCATTAATATTCTATAAATGTGTAAGAAAAAACCTTAGTTACCGATTCGGGTGCAGGTACCGATGCGGGTGCGCGGATGCGGGAAAAAAAATTTTGGGGGGATGCGGATGCGTTTGGATGCGTTTTTATATATATATGTATATATATTTCTAAAAATATATATATAAATAGTATAATACATTATATATGCAAAGAAATGCAAGAAACATACAAAAATAAATCATTTGATATTGATAATGAATATGATAGTATGATACTTGATAGTTCAACACTTCAACTTAAAGTTAAAACTTCAAAGACGTGACAACAAATTGAAATAAGTTCAATATTAATAACTAATTTGAATCAGTTATGTTCAAGATTCAAATGCAATTTGAACTACAAAACCAAAACTTAGTTCATGATTCAATGTTCAAGAGTCAAGATTCAAGATTCAGTAATCAAATCCAGAATCATAAGGATTCTCAAGAAAATCCACATTCTCATCATCTCCATGTGCTGCAAGTTCAAGATCATTTGAAGCTAAAGCGGTTCCACTGGTGCTAGATGCACTAATATCATGTGTACTAATGGTATTATCACCATCATCCATGGTTTCAGTCAGATCCTGAATTGTTGCATCCAAGTTTGCACACTCAGGGGTTACATCCCAAAGCTTGCTCAGCCCTTTCTTGTAATCTTCCTCCTTACGTGACAAAAGACGCAAGTTGGTATGAATGTAAACCAGGTCCTCAGCTTTCTTTGAGCCCAGCCGGTTGCGCTTCACTGAATGAATAAAGGAGTATGTACT
>MU227340.1:1604988-1635104 GCA_018584345.1 Thuja plicata | reverse complement strand
GAATGTTTGGAAGACCTCTTTTAGGGTCGTTTTAGGGTTTAGAAGGGAAAAATAGATTAAAATAATCTATTCTACACATGTTTAATTGTTGTTTAAGTGGCAAAAATTTTAAAAAAACAATGAAAAATGTTTTTTTTTTAAATTTTTCTAGGCGTTTTTAGCCCGGATGCCCTGTGGGTGCCATCCCGAAGCACATCCCAAGCGCCCGGATGCCTGTGGATGCTTCTGAGAAGCATCCACAGGCATCCGGGCGCCTGGGATGCGCTTCCAGACAGCACCCAGGCAGCATCCGTTCCAGCATCAACATCAGTCCGCACTCGAATCCGAATTAGAGCTGAAACAGGGCGCATCGGTATCTAAGGAAAAAACCTATGTTACCCCGAGTTTCCGAGACGGGGGGATGAGGGGACGGGGAAACGGGTTTCCGGGACGTTTTTTTCTTGGCCAGAGCAGGGGACGGCTATATATATATATATATAGATTTATTTTATAATTTAAATAGAAAATCAGAAATCTGATTTCTCAAATATATTCATGAATTTGAATTCATAACATTGTTACATAATTGATAATACATTCATCATAGCTGTAGCTTCATGAATTTGAATTCATAACATTGTTACATTGTTACATTCATCATAGCTGTAGCAACACAATAATCTCCTGCCGTGACCTGCTGTGCCGTTTGTATTGCTGCCTTGAACCGTTTTCCTGCTGTGCCTGCGAGACCTGCTGTGTGCATCTAGACTCCAAACCCATGCGTCCAGACTCCAAACCCGCACGTCCAGACTTATAACATATCATATGTTTGAAATAACATATCATATGTTAATGTTATTAACTTATAGTTATTAAGTTTTTTGATATTTTAATATTTTATTACCCTTCATGCGCATGTGGGGCCCACAAGCGAATGAGCTTAAAATATATTTTTTTTTAAATTTATTTTTGTTTGACTTTCCGGAAACCCCAAGCAATCCCCGGGACGGGGCAAAACAGTCCCCAGGATGGTCAACGGAACTGGAAACGCGTTGACCGTTTCCGAAGTTTCGGGGACGGGTTTCCGATTTTCTTGCCTGGGTGGGGATGGCTTGGAAACGTCCCCGGCCGTCCCCCCGTCCCCGAAACCGTCCCCGTTTCCGAAACCTCAGGCTAAGGGCCGGAAACGCGTCCCCGGGTAATACAGGAAAAAACACAAACAAGATATCTTATAGCTTTCAATTGTATAATAAAATGCTGATTATCATTAATATTCTATAAAGTTGAAATTCTAAAAAGATCAAAATATATGGCTTCGGAAAATGAACATTCAGCATTGACCATTAAAAATACAATTCAAAAATTGACTGAAAAAATGAAATATAAATATGAAATTTTAAAATCAGATTCTTATGTTATCAATGATTATGAAAATAAATGTTGAAAATTGGCCCTTATGTTTAACTGAATTTCACAAATACATTGTTTTTCTCTTTTTAAAAAATTGTTCACATGGTGGATGCCAAGAGCAATGCCCACAAACTTAAAGCTTCCATAGAATTCAACAAGAAATATTTTTAATTCAACTAAGGGGAAAATTGTTTTGTAAAAACTCAACAAAACCTCGATACTAAACACAGTTGATCCCTAATAATGAATCTAATAAAGATATCTAGAAAGTTTCTATAAGGACTAGTACATCTCTTGATGCATTAGGTACATAAATATAATCCCAAGTACACTTGCAACCATCCTTGAAAAAAAGAAACCTCGTACAGATGCCAAAGAAATTCAAAAATATCTCAAACACAATTGAAAAAAATGCTAAGAGAGTGGAAACACTTAGATTTGGGGAGGAAGAGAACATCACCTCCATTTGCCCATCAATAGGAGTCTGAGATGACCAATCTTAATAACTTGTTACGAAAATGGTGTCTCAACCTTGCAATAATAAAAGGTTAGGAGGTCCACTACTCAAGCAGAGTATATGGCAGCTACGCATTCTGTAAAGAAGCCATTTGGCTTAATAGACTATTCAGATATTGGAATAAAACAAGGCACAGTGACAATTAACTGTGACAATCAAAGTGCAATTTTTCTAGCTAAGAACCATATTGATGTTCAGTATCATTTTGTTAGAGATATTGTTGAGGATGGCAAGGTGAAGCTAGTTAAGGTAAAGACTTGATGAATGTTGCAGATTCTTTAACTAAGGTTATGGGCACAAAGAGGTTCAAATGGTATTCGGAGGGCAACATCTATGGGGCCACCTGAATGCACTAGCCCAATACTGTAATTTATAAGTGTAACTTATAAAATACACTAAGGGGTCAATGCATAGTTTGCAAACTCTCCGAGTTGCCAAGTACTCTCTATTTATTTTGCTAGGCGGGTTTCCACAAGATTAACTCTTGCAATTTTATAGACGCTAAAAACCATAGGTAAAAATATCAACACAAGTTAAAAGTTGGTTAAAATGTGTTTTTCACATGTTTTTGCTATAAAACCTTGCGATTTTTCTATCGCAATGTCAATTTTTAGTTTAATTTGTAATTGAATTTTACCAAAAAAAAAGTATATTTCTTTAAGAGAATTTAGTTTTTAGTACATTCTAAGTTGTCAAGTTCTTTTCAAGTTTTCTTCTAGTTTTTGCCAAGTTGAAAATTTTGAGTTTGTCGAGTACTCTTTGAGTCTAAAGCCTAAAAACTATGGTTCAGTGCATTGTGGTGGCCACATAGTCACTTGCATGTTCGGAGTCTATAAGTCTCTTGGCCCCTAGCAATTAAAACATGATGTTTGTACCCCTATTGTTGCTCTTGAAAGGTGTTCGACAAATGGGACATTTATTAGGAAAATGATGTCTCAACCTTGCAATAATAAGAGGTTACTATTGATTAACGACTCAGTTAATGGATGCGTTGCTCTAGTACCCAGAGGCAGAAGCAAATTCAGACCGAGGCAGAGGCGGAGGCGCTCGAAAGCCCACAAGGAGTGTAAAATCTCCTTGTGGATGTCTTATGATGCGCATCCTTGCGCATCAAAAGGCATCCACAGCGCGATTTTACGCTCCTTGTGGGCTTCCGAGTCCACCCAGGAGCATTTGCGGGCACCAAGACACATGGGCCCAGAAAAAACTAAAAAAAAACTTTCTAAAGTGAAATTTTTTCACTTAAAACATGTGCAAATAAACATTTTTTATTAATATTTTTACCACTAAACCTTAAAACAGTCTAGTAGAGGTCATTCATTGTTTTCGCATCTCATTTTGTTTGCTATTTTTCTCTCTTTTCATTTGGTCTCCATTTTGGCATTTTGAAGGGCAGGTGATTATTTTCGAAGAGGATCGTTCGTGGGGTATCAGATAGCTTCCACAAAGGAGATCTAAGCGTCTAAGGTAAGCATTTGACCCTATTCTTGATTCTTTTAATGAATTTTTTTGAGATTTTGATAAAAAAAAATCAAGTTTGGGAAGACATTTTTTAATTCGTTTCCAGATTTTTTGTTTTAAGAAATAAAGAAACAAGTTTCGCTCTCCACTTTAATGTTTTTGCATCTTTTTTGCACTTGTATGCTTGAATTTTTTAGATTTTTTCTTTTTTTTTTTAATTTCTTATAATAGCAGGAAATGAGATTGCTTTGTGCAAGAATGGTCGGTAGTGAAAGTTCAATCAGAGGGCAAGGAGACAATAAATTTAAAATTGATGTAGGATCTCCTTTACGAATACAGACCACAAGAATGTCACAGGTTGCAAGAGGTGGGTCCTATATTTGGAAGTCTAATTATTGTGATAGTAAACCATTTAATGGGTCATATTCTCAAGTTAAACTTCACTTTATGGCCTCATCTGGTAAAGGGATGGGAATGTGCAATCGCAAAGATAAAAAGGGGATGACTCCTGCACAAATAGAAGAATATGTAAAAGAACAAGAAGAAGCTGATAGATTGGTTAAAAGATCAAAACAAACTTCTTATGTTGTTCCATCCGGAAAGAAAAAAATGCAGACCCACTGAATTAGTTGTATCCTCTGAAATCCACTCTTGCCTATACCAGAAACGAAAGATGAAGTAGAAATTACCACCCACAAAAGAGATCCATTGCACACAACATTTAAAATGGAGGCAAGAGAGCTTGTTGATCAAGCCATTGGACGTTGCCTCTATGCCAATGGTCTTCCTTTCAACTTGTTGAGATCACCATATTGGAACGAGATGGTGGAGGCCATCAATAGTGCACCGGCTGGTTACACAAGTCCTGGGTATGGAAAGGTGTCTACCACCATTCTTGGAAATCTTCAGGTGTTTCTATTGTTTCTGATGGATGGAAAGATACTAGAAACCATCCATTGATTAATGTTATTGCAGTGTCCCCTAAAGGAGCAATGTTTTCAAGGGTAGTTGATTGTGAAGGGGAAGTGAAAGATGCAGAGTTCATTTCCAGAATTCTCATTGAGGCCATAGAGATGGTGGGTAGTGAGAATGTAGTCCTGGTAATCACAGACAATGCAAAAAATCTAGGGGTGCAGGTACTTTGGTTGAGGGCCGATATGACCACATTTTTTGGACACCATGCACCGTACACTCCCTCAACTTGGTGATGCAACAAATTGGCACTCAAATAGATTGGGTGAAACAAATATACCAAGAGGGGGAAGAGATCTAGATGTTTGTGACCAACCAGCAAATGTCACAATCAATATTCAGATCTTTCTCGGTTGTTGAAGGTTAATTGTAATTACTAAATTAAATTTATTTATTTTATTTTAATAAATTTTATGTCAAGTTCAATTATCAAATTGTATATAAATTTGCTTAGTATTTATTGACATATTGTTATTACCTTACTTAGGTTACTGAGACCCAATTTGCATTTCATACTATTGTTATGAGATAACTTCTAAAGGTGTAGGAGGCATTGAGCCAAATGGTTATTTCCAACCAATGGGGTGTATGGAAGGCTTCACATTCAAAGAGGGCCCAAAAGGTCAAGACATTGGTCTTGGATGACAGTTTATGCGCTCGTGTGCAATATGTTTTGGATTTCACCGAGCCTATCATGACTATGCTCCGATTTGTTGATACAGATGCAACTTGTTTGGGGGATGTCTATGATGGCATGGACACAATGGTATAGAAGGTAAAATTTGCAATACAAAAACATGAGAATGACCCCATAGAATGTGAAACCTTATGCAATAAGGTGGAAACAATCATTCATCATCGTTGGGAAAAGATGACCACCCCATTACACCTCCTTGCATATGCCCATCTCCAAGGTACTATAGCATTGAAGAACTTACTATGCCAGAGAGAGTAGTACAAAATGCAGATGAAGAAGTTGTTAATGGGTGCAAGGACGCTTTTGAAAGACTATTCTCAAATGAAGAAGTCCACAAAAAAGTTCAGACAGAATTTGGCTTGTTTGCCTCAAGAAGAAATCATAGTGTAACAGCAATTAAGGACCAATATGACATGGAAGCTATCACATGGTGGTACCTCTATGGTCAACCATTTAAGTATGTACAACCTCTTGCAATCAACATCCTCTCACAAGTTTTTTTTGTTTTTATTTTTACGTCTTGTATTCTACAATTTACTACTTAACATTCTTTAATTTGCTTTGCATTTTTATTTTTTATTTTTTGAACACTGTTCAGGTTGCAAGTTCTTCTGCCACTGAAAGGAATTGGAGTACATACTCCTTTATCCACTCAGTGAAGCATAAACAGTTTTGCTCAAAATAAGATGAAGACTTGGTTTATATTCATACAAACTTGCATCTTTTGTCAACTAAGGAGGAACACTACAAGGATAGGGCAGCGAAGCTTTGGGATGTAACCCCTGAGTGTTAAATTTAGAACAAGAAATGCATTGAAACAACTTGCAGAAATATTAAAAACACAAGAACAGATAACACAAGAATTTTATCCAGGAAAACCCTCCAACCTCAGGGGAAAAACCCAGCCACACCAAAAAATTGATTCTTTATTGAATAATCAATGAGACTGAATACAAAGCTCACAAGCTTAATCATAAATGAATCCTTCACAGAGATTGTTAACACTTAACCATCACGAGTTGAATGCCTGTTACAATCATATATAAACTGCGTAACATATATACCATACAAAATGCCAGTATAAATCACACATATCACAACACCAATGAGCACATATAATAATCACACAGAGAATTTTCACAAAGAATGCCTGCAAAAAAACATAAACACCATCACACACTTTCTTCGAACCAGTATATACGTTGAATGACAATAATCGTGATCTCAAACCACGCTGCATAAGAGAATCGTCTCTTGCACCAGAATACTGAGAGCTCATCCAACCGAAGACTTTATTTTAAAATACACCTCACGGAGATACTTCAAAAATGATGCTACCGGAAATTAAACCATACACAGCGGTGACGTTACATTCCTTGTTCCACAAAACAGACAAGAACCATGAGCCATAAAGATTACAGCAGTTACGCATGTGATGATACTTAGAACTCCAACAACTTACAGAGGAAAAGACTAATTACGATATAAATGAAGAGAACCATTTGAATGAGAGATAGTCACCCACATGAACCGACGGTAGTTCCACATATATATGAACAGTCGGTAGTCATAAAACAATTATGTCGATACACATTACCTTATAGCGGTTACCAAAAGAGTCGTTCTATCTTCTCATACCTGTGGCACAAGAATGAACTGTGGTTACTATAAGAGAGTCGATTCATACGCTTAGATTGAATACATTACATTGCCATAACCATATATAGCATATAACGAACTGTTCACAATAGCAGTGACGCACATTTGATGTAGCTCCACAAAATCAAACAGAATTGCATACACACAATCCTGTACGCTCTGCACAATTCAAGGGAGTAAAGATGTCTCCTGCAGCTACCAACATTAACACTCCCTCTTAGCAAAGGAGATATTTTTCCAGATTCTAATGCCATGGAGTCTCTCAACATGACAATCACAATGGCTACACCCATTGTGAAGGAAACCAAAATGTTATCACAGAGTCTCTCAATGTAATAGCATCATGGAGTCACTCAACATGATGTTCACCATGGCTACTCCCATGTGTGAAATAAACACAAGCTCCCATCACGGAGTCACTCACATGATTTTGTCATGTTGTCTCTCAACATGGCATCCGCTATGGTTACTCCCATGAGTGGAAAGAGCAACAAGGGCTTTCACCTCAAATTTCTTCGTCTGGAAGAAAAATGCATTCCAAGGGCTTTCACCTAAAATTTCTCTGTCTCAAAGAAAAATGCATTACAAGGGCTTTCTCCTCAAATTTCTCTATCTTAGAGAAAAATGCATTACAAGGGCTTTCACCGCAAATTTCTACGTCACAGAGAAAAATGCATTACACCACATAATAAGAACAATTGAATGTTGAGATCCCTCTAAGAAGAGACTCCCTCTCAACAAGGGAAGCATTCTCACAGCTTTGATTGTCACAATAAATTACAGTTGGCTCCAATGTTTGACCAAACAAGGAGCTTTCGAAGCCACACTGCTTCTCGACCTTGTTGGTCCTCTACAAACGACTTAGCACTCTCCATCTGCCGCTCAAGCTCCCTCTGAATCTTCAAGCACTTGCATCAACCTCCTGACCTCCTCATTCAAGATTGCCTGCAATGTTTTCCTTAGAGGAACGATTTTCAACACACACCTCCGAAACTTCTAACATCCTAGAGTTCAAGACTATCCTCCTTGATCTCATCCTAGATCACCCTATTTTGAAAAAGTTTGTGGAGCTACCAAGATCAAATCCAGATTGACTGTACAATTCTATTATCTACAACTTTAGCATCTGGCCTTGCAATGCTACAACTCACTTAGCTGACATCTTCACATCTTCACAAAACTCCCTTTGAATGCATTTCCTCCTCTTAGAAGTAGCTTGTTATGTGTCATCAACTTAGACTCGTGGCTGCAACCTAAGTCTTGATGAATGTTCATTTCTATAGTCGGCATAACTTCCTTAGTAGATGTCTTAAGCTCTTCCTCCTTTGAATTCCTTATGCAATTTTGGATCATTACACCATAATCCTTTTGCACATCAATCCATCCTACATTTTAGAGAGATTAGTAATAGTTCATAGAATCAAACTAACCTGAAGAGAAATATACAGACCAATGCTAAAAGCATACATGATTCACTATTCCCAATATTATTGAATGAATTATTCATGAACATTATTCAAATATACAAACATAAAATACTTGTCTCTTTATTGCCTAAACTTCCTCACAATCCACCAATTGTTCTTTCTTGATCTATGCACCTAAAAATTCAGATATGCACAGCTCAATAGCTAAGATTGTAACACTCGCAGCAAACACCTATCTATAGATCATAGTAGAACAAAAATACCCTTCCAGGTAAGAAGCTTCTTCTGAGATTCTACACTCCAAGGCTCTTTAGCTACACATTCTCATAAGAATCCCTTATTTCTTCCGTTGTTCCCATTACACATGATAATCTCTTAAAGTATCCAATCGTCCTATTCTACTTCAGGATCTTTACTTAGACCTACTGTGATACCATGTTAAATTTAGAACCAGAAATGCATTGAAACAACTTACAGAAATCTTAAAAACGCAAGAACAGATAACACAAGAATTTTATCTTGGGAAAACCCTCCAACCTGAGGGGAAAAACCCAGCCACACCCAAAAATTGATTCTTTATTGAATAATCAAAGAGACTGAATACAAAGCTCACAAGCTTAATCAAAAATAAATCCTTAACAGAAATTGTTAACACTTAACAATCACGACTTGAATGTCTTTTACAATCATATATAAACTGCTTAACATATACACCATACAGAATGCCAATATATATTACTGATATCGTACACAACCAGTGAGCACATATAATAATCACACAAAGAATGTCTACAAAAAAACATAAAAACCATCACATACTTTCTTCGAAACAGTATATACGCTGAATGATAATAATCGTGATCTCAAATCATGCTGCATTAGAAAACCGTCTCTTGCACCGGAATACCGAGAGCTCAATAATCGTGATCTCAAATCACGTTGCATTAGAGCTCATTCAACCGAAGACTATATTTTAAAATACACCTCACGGAGGTACTTCAAAAACGATGCTACCGAAAGTCAAACCATACACAGCAATGACGCTACATTCCTTGTTTCACACAATAGACATGAACCATGAGCCTTAAAGAATACAGCAGTTACACATCTAATGATACTTACAATTCAAACAACTTACAGTGGAAAAATCATTCTTCAAAAAACTGATTATGATATAAATGAAGAGAACCATTTGAATGATAGATAGCCACCCACATGGACCGACGGTAGTTCGACATATATATGAATAGTCGGTAGTAATAAAACAATTATGTCATTTCACAAAAATGGCATGACACATTACCTTACAGCGGTTACCAAAAGAGTCATTCCATCTTCTCATACCCGTGGCACAAGAATGAACTGTGGTTACTATAAGAGAGTCGAATAATACACTTAGATTGAATACATTACATTGCCATAACCATATACAGCATATGAAGAACTGTGCACAATAGCAGTGACGCACATTTGATGTAGCTCCCCAAAAACAAACAGAATCGCACACACAATCGTATACGCTCAGCACAATTCAAGTGAGTAAAATTGTCTCTTGCAGCTACAAACATTAACACTGAGTGTGTCAACTTGGATGCCACCATTGAGGATCTTACTAGACTCACTACAAATTATGATGATGATGATTACATCCCGACACATGGTGCATCTAGTACAAGTGGAACCGCTTTGGGTTCAAAAGATCTTGAGAAACTACTTGTCAGTGTTGAGGTGGAATTTCAGAGGTGGCATTATGCAGGCCATGTTAGGGACAGTCTACAAGAGATCATGGATAATAATTTGGAGTCACATAGACATAATCAAGGTTCTCGAACACGTCATCCAAGGGGTGGCAAAGAGACCGACTCTACATATGGATGTTTGCAGTTGTGTGCATTTGTTGATTGCGCTCTAGTTAGGCATGAGACTAGCCTAACCACATTTTCTTCATCTGAAGGACTTCCTAGTAAAAGCAACACGATCTACTTGCGCGGTGTTGATGGTGAGTATCATAGCCTTGTTGTCCTCAATTTTGCATTCACAAAATTGGACAACCCTATACAATTTTCTCATTGATTGGAAGGTGTTTCCTCTAAGATTTGGTGTCCATACTGATGTTTGTCTAAGGTAATCCATCATCCTTTGATATGACGTAGATTTTACATCTTAAGAGCATTGTTTTCTAAAGGTTCCCGCCACGCTTATCACCTTATCGCTTGTTGAAACGAGTCTTTCTTCTCTGCCGACAAGCACTTGGTTTTTGTAACCTTCAAGTCTTTTCTTCATTTTTTTAATTTTGCGTTTAGTTTTTAGTCTTGTTTTTGCCCTAGAAATATAGCATTTTGAATTATGCTTGTTCTGAGCTATCTTAGGCCTTTAACAGAGTTGTCTAGTCCAAGTTATTAAGGAATTAAGCATGTTGCAGGTGGGGTTTTTTGGCCTGATTGCATGTCCTTATTAAAAATCCCTCAATAGTGGGTTTTTTATTGATAATTGCACGAAATAGAATTGTCATTTATATGTAAAGTGGGTTTAGAACCCCATTTTCAAATTTCACATGATTCTAATAAGTTTTGGATAAAGTTTTTAATGATTTATATGTAAAGGTGGGCTTTTCCAGTCCTTTTGCATATTTCATTATTAAAACTATAGTTATATGTAAATATAATAACATGCGATACTTTTTATGCAATTAAGTGGGGGTTTTGTTAACCATTGCATGTCATCACAATGCAAATCATCTTTAAAACTCCACTATCAATATGTTATAAGTCCCAATGCATAGAGGTGGGCTTTTTAAATGCAAATACATATATTAAGTTAAAAATATATGCAAAAATATGTAACTTAACATGTGTAAGTGGGGTTTTGAGATGCGTTTGACTTTGCATATAAGAAGCCCGTTATTATAAACCTTTTAATTTAAAATCTTTATAGTGGCAAATTCCAACCCATTTACACATGTATTTGCATGTGAAAAGCTCGTTTTTAATAACTTAAAGGCATAGTTGTGAATCTTGGATGAAATGCATATGCGTTTAACTCTAAAAAACCTGTTCTTAAGCGTTTTTGCATCAAAAGGTCTTGGGTGGCGATTCTAAGCCAATATGCATGTGTTCTCAAGACAAAAAAAACCCGTTATTTCTCATCTTCGACTTGGTGGCGATTTGGAGACTAAAAGCATATGCATTTGCATGTAAAAAACCCATTTTTACTTCCTTCTCCATGCGTTTTTTAGGACGGCGATTTTATATGCATTTGCATGCTTCCAAGTACATGCAAACATTCAAAACAGCCCGTCCAAAGGTATTTTTTCTCATTGAGGGGAGATTTGTGCATTTGATCTCAACCTTTTGCATTGAGGAAGGATTCTAGAGTAAGAAACTTCATTTCTAGCTTGTTCTTAATCCATTTCAAGTTTTATTTGATGCCCTAGGCGCTGTTTTTAGTTGCCATTACATATGCATTTGATTCGGTCAGTATAGTTGCTATTCTTGTGCATTTCATTTCTCCATCATTCAACACTTGGCAACCAGCGAATCTTGACTCCAAAATGCATTCATTCAAGAGCATTGAGTCAAGATTTGAACTCTATATAAATCCTCTTCTTGCAATCTTTTCTAAATCCAAAAATCTCTTGGACTTGATTCAGATTTTGCTCAAGGATTTGTAAAGATTTCTTCTCTTGTTTTTTGTGAAAGGAGATAAGTTTTCTTGTGTCTATTTAGGGCTTTATGTATAAATTTTTGTTTTCCTTGGTAAATGTAAACCTTTCATTTCTCTTTCAGATTTACATGTTGTTTTGTGTTATGTTTAGGATCTTCTATTTTTCGTCATGATTTCTCCAAGATACATATGCAAGACTTCATCTATCTTGCATATGCAGTCAAGATTAAAAACCTCGTTCTTAATTATGAGACATTCCAAAAAGAGCAAGGTCACTCCCACCATGCAATGCAGGCCAAAAAGCCCTACTCCACGCTTGTTTCAAAAACGAATGACTTGTAATGGGACAAAAACATCCCACTTATGAGCAAAAGAACTACGTTTTCCAATATGCAAAGCGAATTAAAAAGCCCACCTTCATGCTTTCTATGGTTTTTCATAAGTTGCAAATGTTTCCAAAAAAAAACACCATCTTGTATGTCAAATACTTATTCATGTATATTTTTCATCTCCCATACTCGTTTTATCATTTCAAAGCTTGCTGTCCGCATATGCTTTGCTCTCAAAAAAACCCGTTTTTAGTTTTTTTCTTCATTTTGAGAGCTGATTCTACCCTAAATTAGTTGCTCCTTGCTGCCCCAAAGCTTTCCAGTTTTACATCCCACTTGTGCGCTTCCAGATCTATGTTGTTTCCACTAAAAATAACTTTCTATGGATCTATTGCATGAAGATGTACTCACCTTTTGGAATTTCTATGAAACAATATCTCTTGCACATACGCTTGCTATGTCAAAAGAAGTTGTTCCTTCCAAAGGCAAAGAGAAGAAGAAGATGAAATATTTGTATGACAAGTATCAAAACTCATTTTCTCCTTCTCAGATTACTTCTTATGTGGAGGATATCCGGGATACAGAGCTTGGTCACTTAAACATGACATAGCTCCTTGAAAGGGTTGAATCTTCAACCAAGTTTGAGATGGTCCTTATTAAGCAGAGTGACATTCATCAAGTAGTTACATTTCTCGTGGCTTCCTTAGAGCCAAAGATAGTTGTGGCATGTGCTAAGAACTTTGATTACTCCTCCAGAACTATCAAAGATCAAGACAGAAATACAATTATTAACCTTAATCCTGATACCATTGACAGGATTTTCAAAGTTCCACCTACTCATGTGGTTATGAATATATCTAAAGGAGAAGGCTCTTGAGAGATGGAATGAAAAAAGAAAGCCTTGCATCAAATTCATCAATGATAACTGGCTCGTTACCAAGAGGCCTAATCTGTCAAGATGGACAAAGGAGGTGCATAGATCGGAATTCAATCAGGAGATTAATAATCTCATTACTTTGCTCGACAGAATTGGGGGCCTTAAAGAGTCCTGTTATTTCGAGCCCTGGATGTATAAGTTTATCTCCATAATCATTAGATCCAAGCAGAAAATATTATGGGGAGAAATTATTAGTGACATCTTGTGTGAGCAGTTATCTGGAGTAGTCACCACTTGCACATTTTATATAAATTCCTACCTGATATACATTGTTGCTGCCCTTGGTTCATTTTCTGGTCTCTCCACCAAAGAGATAGGTCCCTAATTCCTGTGTGGGAACATTATGAGCAGCTCACATTAAGGACCAGTCAAGCTCATTATCGCAGGGTGCAAGATATCTTCTTTGGGTATTACATGTGTTTGTTCGACAAAGAGCTTCCCAAGAAACGTGTATCAGATGAAGCTTGGAATAAGATTTGTGAGTATGGATGCCTCTTTTTGCAATTTCCTAATTTCACATATCTCAGAGTCAGCTACATCCAAGGTGAACCCTATACCTTGCCACCTTATCCCACAGATAAGATCATTTTAATGGAGTTAGCACGGAAACTCATGGCAGTACAATTATACCAATCAACATTGCACAAGTCAGGAGTGGAGATTTCTTCACGCAATCCAATTGGGGGCTACTCTCTAGATATTGTACCTAAAGCTAAGAAAATGGAATTTGAACATGAAAAGATTACTCTTAAGAAGTTTATGTCTAGGAGTTTCTTTGATTGGAGAAGCTTCAATGATAAAATAAGAAGGTTGTTCATGCATGTACATCGTCTTGAAGACCTCTAGATTGACATGCGCATGGACGTTGATATCAGAAAGATGGATTATTGCAGGCTAATTGTAAAACAGATAGTAGAGTTTAAACTGGCAGAGATTCCTGATGGTGTTGAGGATGACAGAAAGATTCTTGATTCAAATTATGAGACATCATGTAGAGAATTTGCCTATTATGTCGCCTTCATGTTCAGTAAAGGAAAGCATGTCTATTTGGGATAGATTTCAGTCCATCCTGGCTAACACAAATATCTGGTTGAAAAGGAGGGGTCTCAAGTGCATAAAAGTTAAGCTGAGGAAAGATCTTGATCTTGCTGGTCCAGTTGACCGAAGATCAGAAATCAAGGGCAAAGGGAAGGATGAAACATCTACATCTGAGCCTCCAGTTCTCCCAAAGCTTACCATCAAAGGAGGCAAGGCTATAGTCAAGGCTCCGCAAATTAGTGTTGTAGAAACTGAAAGGGTGGATATCAATTCAAGTGAAGATGAGATGCATCAGGAACTTGTTCCTAAGGTATCACATTTCATGGTTACATCGGTGATGCCATCTCTTCTGAATCCTGCACCAGTTTCAAATGAGTCTCCTGAATCTCCATTTGACACAGATGAGGATTATTTCTCTACAGTGCATACTCCTCATGTGGATCCTGCTATGGTTACGCCTGCTATGTCTATCTCCTCTGTAGCTTCTGCATATACATCATAGTATCAATTTGATAACTTGGAGAATGTATTTGATGCATATTCTACGTTTCCTCCCACAACTATTGCATCCATGACATTGCTTGATACTACAACTACACAATTTGAGTAGTTCATGGCTGAGGCAGCGCAAGGTAATCCAACGTCGGTAGCAATTCAAATACAAGCTCCTACTATAGTCACAACTATTTCACAGATGGAAACGGCAACTACCATGATTACTACATCATCATTTGTATCTTCTTCCTTCTCTTTACCTCCTTGGTTGAGTTCTATTACTCAAAAGAGGAAAAAGCAAGAGATTATGCCTAAAGATTTTGATTTCAAACAAGTCAACAGCGCCAAAACTTCGAAGAATAAGAAAGAAAAAATATTATCTAAGGTCATGGTAGACGAGTACGAAGTCAAGTTTGCTGAAATTGCAGAGCCACTTGTTGATAAACCAACTGAGGAACTTCAGACTATAGATTATAAGTTCACAAGAGTTGAACTTGGCAAACAAACGCGGCTGGGATGTTCACAAGATGCAGTTGCTTCTCCTACAGCAAGGAATGATAGACTGTGGGAATAGAAGAACAAATTCAAGGCAAAGAATGCTCGTCTTCTAGAGACAATTGAAAAAATCAACAACTCTTCACAAAAAGTTGATCATATTTCTTCTTCTCTCCCAAAAGAGCCCAACAGGTATGTTGAGCAGTTTGAGCGGAAGGCTAAAGCTATTGATAATTGGTGCAGTCATTTGGAGTCACAGGGTGTGCAGGTGATTCAAGATAGATACAGGGTATTAAGGCATGCTAGGGAGACCGTCAAGAGCTTGAGTGGATTCCATACATCTTTCAAATAGCAATTGAAGGTGTTGGAATAGGATTCTTTCAAATAGCAATTGAAGGTATTGGAATAGGATTTGAATGCTTGGAAAACTATGCCAGACACCGACCTGGATGCACTACGTGAGTACGGAGTCATTTCCTCAGTGAATATCTACTACGAATTCTCAGACTTAAATGATCAATAAACAACAGGTCATCCAAGGGCTAGTGACAGAGCCAAAGGCGTCTATCAATTTGTGCAATGAGCAAGAGCAAATAATCAGTGATGGTATCCAGGAGCTAACATGTAGAGTAGTTGCTGAAAATGGCGAACTAGTTGAGGAGGAAGCTGTTATGATGGAGTTCGCGAGAGTTGTTCGCCTAGAGCTTGAGGCGGATAACTTTAGATTCCGCACAATTGACAAATTGACAAGCTACAAAGTGTAATTGAGCCATCTTCAGAAGAATATTGGGGAGTACAACAAGGTTATTTCCAAGTGTGCAGGTATAGTTGGTAAAACAACTATCATCGCACAACATACAGGCGCACCAGATCCAGCTATTGTACACAAGTCTCTTAGTTGATTCGAATCCTTTGTGAATGCTCTTTGTAGATAACTCTCGAGTGTCACAGACGCTCACCTTTTCTATACGCTTTCATAGGAATAGTGTAGTTTTTGTGACAAACTACATGTAGAATATGAGCAAGTTGTAAATACAAGGGGACATTTACTTGTATAGTAGACTCATGTAATCAAGTCGTAAGTGATTTAGGCCTTGAAACATTGAATAAGACAACTAGGATATCTTGAATAAGTCAAAGGTGGTTAAAGGTTTTCCTTTATTTCTCCATCGTTTCGTCTACTCCTCACCTATATAAAGGAGTGAGTCCATTGTATGTTTTTATCTTTTGGTCTGTGCAAGAAAGCTATACTTGAATCTCATGTATTTTGAAAACTTTGAGTTTTATTGTGCAAAGTTATTGAATTGAATAGAAGGAACAAGGATTCACAAACTTTGTGTTGTCAATCTGGAAACCAATGAGTGTATTCTTAAGTTGCATTTGTTGATCCTTAATAAAATCAATTGATAGTTATCGTTTGTGTATCATTTGAGCGTTTTAATTCAAATTTGCAAGAAAGCTATACTTGAATCTCATGTTTTTTGAAAACTTTGAGTTTTATTGTGCAAAGTTATTGAATTGAATAGAAGGAACAAGGATTCACAAACTTTGTGTCGTCAATCTGGAAATCAACGAGTGTATTCTTAAGTTGCATTTGTTGATCCTTAATCAAATCAATTGATAGTTATCGTTTGTGTATCATTTAAGCGTTTTAATTCAAATTTTTTGAAGACTTTATGCTTCACGAATAAGAATTAATATAAATAGAAGTGGCTGTAATAACTTAAAGCTGAAGACTTTGGGCTTCAGTGATAAGTGTCTTTGTTAAGAAAGAAGATATTCGGTGAAAGACTTTGTGCTTTCCTGGTTATTCTATTTTCAAAATCCTCTTTCAAAGTAAGTACAGGATACTTTGTGTTCCTGTATTTGTTTCAATTTATTATAAGTAAGTTGTTGTCTTAAGTGTTGTTCTTACGTCAACCCTTAAGCAACCGGTATTATCGTAGCAATAGGAATTGTTTGTATTTCAGTTCATTTTCCGTTGAAGCCACCTATGGTAAGAAGGGAGCCTCCCCTATAGCTGAGAGGAGATAGAAATATCACAGACTGCTGTCTAAAGTTCCAATTTTGCCAAGTTGTAGTCTTATTTACTTGCAAAAAATTTAGCCAACAATCCTGAAGGCTTTAGATCTAAGCGTCGATGTGGTTTATATTTGGCTTTTATGGGATCCTGGTGACTTTGAACATTGCAATGTTTATATCAGAGTGGCGCAGTGAAAGCTTGATGATGGTTTACTCATCCCGACTAAATCCAACTATGTGCATGTGATCTAGAAGCAGCACAAAAATTTCAACAGATATTGCTACCAACATCCGCGCTTGGCTTGGGATCTGAGCATCGATGTGTTTGATGATTGGCTTCAATGGGATCTTGGTGACTCTGGGCATGGCAACGTTTATATCTGTGTGACGCAACGAAAGCTTGATACTTCCAGGTGCATGCGCGTCATGTTGTGGCATGGTGGTTTCAATGGATACAGATATAGGTGTCCACGCTTAGTTTCGGATCCTGGAGTTTTGATGATGTATTGCTAGAGGGCAAGCAATCTTTGGGTGGCGAGGATTTGTAATGTCCCCAAATTGATAGAGAATAAATAAATTAAATTAATTAATTAATTGGTCCCAATTTAAAATAAATATTATTAAGGACCTTTAATTAATTAATGGGAGGGTCGTTTTTATCTTATTGTCCATAGGTGTTTACCGTGTCAGCATTCTTTTGTAAACCCTCGGGAGTTTCTCCTAAGGGGTATTTATGCCCGGCATGTAGGTAGTTGTGGGAATGTGACTTGAATTACTTTATTGTACCGCGAATTCCAGTTGGAGTTCTGCTCTGTATACCATTTCGGAAGTGAAAGATCTTCCGTATTTGGTTCCGCAGTTTCAGTGGGATTCATCCCTCACCCTATTCTGCTTTGTATTTCTTTGGCTACGAATTTGGCAAATCTGAAGCGCCAACACTTTGTTTGAAGCAAATTATTACTTGTGGGGTCATTGGTAATTGGCATTTATCTCTCCATTCTGTGCAATATAATTACATTAGCACTTACAACTCTATGACATCATCTGAACTCACAACTTCGCTATCCCCACTACCACATCGCAAGCCAAAAGAGAAGTCCAACATAACCTTGTCATTGTATGTCCACCCATTCCCTGCCACCGTCCATACTTCCACTCCCCAATCCACTATACGGCAGCACACTTCCAATCCACCATACGGCCAGGACAACACTCCCAGACATAGTACGGTGTCTCTTCCTTCCATCTGTACGGTCTTGCATACACCCCACCGTACGGACATAGACTCTCACCATACGGTCAGCATGTGTGTCGTACAAACTCTACTTCAACCTTTGCACAAGTCCAGTTGGGACTTCGGCGCACATAACCAACCCTGTCATTCCCTCACCGTACGGTCAAACGACCATCAAAACATTCAAGGCCGTTGACACTCGGAAATTTACAGTCCATTTCCCTTTGTACGGCCATCAAGCCCTCGGGTATATTACAGTCTGACAATCCATCACAGGCAACCTTGGACGACGAGGTCAGAGGGTTGATATGAGATTCAGAGGGAGTCTGAGATTTCATCAAGAAGAAACCTTCGTCAAGGAGGTCAAAAGGATGATATATGTCTCAAAGAGCGCTTACTTAATGAGCCCTTTAAATGCACTCTTCTCTATGAGAGAGAAGTTTGAGGTGAAAGCCCTTGTTCCACCCTCTAGGATGAGTCATGGTGGATTCACCCTCTGATATGGTTCATGGTGGATGTCATGTGTGTGACGCCATGACAACACCACGTGAGAGAGTCTGTGGTGATTTCCTTGTATTTGTGATATAAATATCTTTGTGAGGTGACAATCTCAATGATAAGACTCTTTAATCCTCATTGTGAGGTGACGATCTCACAATGAAGATTTATTGAAATCCATTATGTTAAATGTCTAATGTTCATAATCACATGAGGTGGTATCCGAAGAACATGACATAAATGATCAATATCAAATATCACATGAGGTGGTATCCGAAGAATATGACAAATGTTCAATATCACTTGAGGTGGTATCCGAGGAACATAACATAATGGTAGATAGCTATTGTTAAATATCACTTGAGGTGCTATCCGAGGAACTTAACATAATGGTAAACATCTATTGTTCAATATCACATAAGGTGATATCCAAAGAACATACCAGAATGATAGATGTAGAATGTTCATTATCACAAAATGTGATATCTGAGGAACATACCATAGTGACAGATATCTAATGTTCAATATCACTTAAGGTGATATCCGAGAACATAACGTTCAATATCACATGAGGTGATATCCGAAGAACATGCCATAATGATAGATATAAATGTTCAATATCACAAAATGTGATATCTGAGGAACATACCATAATGATAGATATCTAATGTTCAATATCACTTAAAGTGATATCGGAGAACATAATGTTCAATATCACATGAGGTGATATCTGAAGAACATACCATAATGATTAATATCTAATGTTCAATATCACTTAAGGTGATATCCGAGAACATAAAATTCATTACGATGTTTATGGTGAACCATAATGATGCAGTCATTATGATTAAACCTAATATGAAATCCTCCCTAGCTAAGAGGGAGTGTTGAAGGTAGTGTCGGGAGAACAAACCTAAAGGCATTTGATTGTCTCAAGAGATGCATTGCATCACTTGAGACAATGGTCGATTATCTATTATCAAGAAGGGTTCCTCCCTAGCTAAGAGGGAGTGTTGATTTTATTGTAGCTGTGGTTGGAATCCACAGGCCGACACAGATATCACAAAGGTTGTGATTATATTTATATTATTATTATGAGATGATATAATTATATTATTATGTGATAATATAATTATATTGTATATTGATTATGTTGTATAATAATATAATAATTGTGATAATATTATTATATTGATAAATATAATTATTGATAATACATTGATATTATATTAATATAATTATTTAATATACAATTATATTAATATATAAGAGTGGTGTCCCTTGGTGAAAGGGCACCTCTTGCATATATATAATGAGACATGTGATCTCATTCAAATACATACATAAGTGAATAATATTATGCAGATTAATAAAGATCGGATGCTCGGGGGAGACGATAGATGTTCGTCTACGGTTGGGAGGGCAATGGCATTGCCCATGGTTAATCGAGCACTCTAAATTCAACAAAATAAGCAAATAAAAATTAAAATGATTGACAGAAGACAACTACTAAATCCAAGTTAAATTGTGTGTATTCCTTTAAACAATGAAGGTATTATGATAGTAGGTAAAGGTCCAGCATAGATATAGGCAATGGTAGCAAAAGTTACCACTGCCCACCACCCCTTCCATATGACTCCTGCTCCATTTGAATTATAAGCAGAACAAATTCATACAAGTATCTTATTATGACCCCTAACATAATTACATTTTTACACCATGTTTCTTTTTGAGAGTTGCATAACATATGAAATAAGAACCTTATGGCAGGGGCGTGTTTTTCTGTTAAGGTCTCCTTTTCGATGACATTGTTTATGAATGATGGATAATTCTTCATAAATTACTAACATTGTATAACTTGTTTCCTTTTGCAGGATTGCTTAACAAATGAATTAAGAGCCAAACGGAAGTGAACTGCTTTTTTTGTAATGTTGAAATATTTTTATTGCATTGTTTATTAGCACTGGAAGACTCCCTATGAATGAGATAAACTCTTCCATTATGAGCAGTTTGCAATTTTGTAGATGTGCACGTCTTTCAAATTGATGAGAATTTATATAAAAAAACAAGCCATTTGAGTTTTGCAAACAGTTTATTTTAACTATATTTATGTGTGGACAGATGTTATGGTATTCCGCAAGGATGAAGCCACCTGGTAAAAAAGCTCTCAAAAAAATAGAAATAAATTGGTGGATAAACAAAGATTTAAAGACCTCACATGTGCATGAAGAATCCAGCATCTCCAAGGCATTTCACTTGAGCATGTTGAGGTAGAAGCTCCCGGAAATTATCACAATGTAGAAATGATGCTAATCCACCAGCAGAGCATCCTGAAAGGAGACCCTGCAGCTCATTTCATTTAATAAATTTATTCAAAATGGTCAAAGAAGCACATTCAATTAGCATTAATGAAACTAATATAAAGCCAACCAACTAGCCAACAATTCTCTGCAAGTGATCTCTTAAATCCTGGAATATATTTTATAAGTAATATATTAGGACAAAGAGAATTTATTGCAACATTTAAATCAAAATTTCTAAAAAATCATATAGCTTCTCTAAAAACTATATGCGCTTTTCAAATTACAAGGGACTTTTTACAATAAATATAATAATGTATTCAAAGTATTTGTATGAATCCAAATTTAGCAAAAACCAATCTCATTTAATTATCAGATTTTGATTTAAATCTAATGCTTCCTTGCCTTCTATCAAAGCCCCTTTAAGGAATAGAAAAACGGTCAAAAACCTTACTACACAATCCCCTATTATTTCTTAATAATTAGTTGGAGAGGATTGATGCAAAATGAAATAGCACTTGTATGCCAGAGACTCTACACAAACATCGTCAATTTTGTCTCTGGCAAGTTACTGTGTCAGAAAATCTCAATATAATTGTTCTATTTTCTAAATTTGGTAACATGAAATCAGGCAAAAGTTACAAATAACCTACATGAAAATGTGTGGTAGCATGGAAACATTAATACCAATTTACTTAATAATCAATTTGCTACTCAAACATTAATCCTCTCAGCACCATACATAATCAAACAAACTGATCGATAGTAACGTCAACACCAACTTATTAACAGCAAACATAAACTAATGTCATTATGAGAAGACATCAGCGATAAATAATAATGATTGGGTGCGATCTGAAGACTAATTGATTGCTTAATGAAAGGATGCAATTATCATTAGACAAGATCGGTTAATAATACAAGCTTCACCATAATTCAAGAGGTGCGATTACTGTTTGTTATGAAGAGTACCATGTATGAAGAGACATGGGATATGTCCTTCCCAACATGACTTACCAATCTGACAACAAGATATAAAAGGACATTCATAATCATTCATTCAGGCATCGATTTGGATTTTATCTTTTTTATTTATCGCATGTAGATCTGCTCTATATTGAGTGATTGCCTTTGGCATTATTGTTTGCATAAATTTAAAGAAAGATCAGAGACAGCACCCCTGTTGACAAAATTATTCGATCATATCAGACATAGCAGCATTTCAGGAATTGCATAAGCACATCAGCTTATCAGAATCAGCAATTATTGCTTTAAGAAATAAGTAGACTTGATTGTAAGGATTGAAGGATTACATTAGAAACAGAAGTTGTGTTTCTATAAGCAATAATTAAGGATTAGATATTGCATGCTATAAGAGTCATACAAGAGACAACAATTTGTATTGCTATAAGCAATACCACTACATCTCAATTGCATAGTTATCTTGCCATAGTTGGCATAGCAAGGATCATTGCACTAAGTGCAAAGACATATCAATTCACTTTAGCATACATATAATTGCATATATTAGAGATGGCAAGTGATTGTTATTATACATGTATTTATCTTCATATTATCCATTACATAGTTTAATTGCAAAATCAGATAGTGTAAGTTTAAGGAATTGAAGTAATTGTCCCGAAATTCCTAGTTATAATAAAAGGGGACATCACATTTATGATGTATTTATCAAAAAAATTAGAATATCCACAATCCTATCCACCAAAGACCCTAGTCTCCAATTGGATGACAATCCCTTCCTTATTTAATTCACTATCAAAGTCGAATCCCCTTCGATTTCTATCTTGGATATATCCAAGCCTTTGTAAAAAAGTAATCCGCGTGTGAGATAAATCAATTCTACCACATTATTGGTATTTTCCTCCAGTGGGACAGCAATCCTACTGACAACCTCCCCATCCCATAATCTGATGATGCATCTAGCCCCTAATGGGCTTGGGTTCCCACGGGAAGCACGATCAAAGATCAATTTATACAACCTAAATTCTGCTGGTGTCCATTTAGTTTGAGTCCTTACTGCTTCTGTCTTTGTTACCCCCCTTGCAACAAATGCAGGAATGTTCATGCAATTTCATTTTAGTCTCATTTTCCCATCCCAATCTGTAAATTTGCTTTTCTTAGATGCACAAACAATTGTTTCGCTATTGGCCGTTTCACCTGTTGTCGCCTCCACTTTATTCAAAAAGGAAACGGTTGGCATCCCCTTATCATCAAAGATTCTCCTATTTCTCTCCTTCCATATTTTCCAGATAAGTAAGGAGGGGCAAATAATTCACAAACATCCAAAAAGACCCTAGCCCATCTTGATCAGCCAACATTTGAAAAGACTCATGATATCATTCAGTAATGTCGTTACCCATCCAAGTTTAGCACATAACCAACCACAACATTCATGTGAAAAGGGGAAAGCCAAGAGTAACTGATTCATTGTCTCTTCTGCTCTTCTACATAGCACGCATCTTGTAGGCCCTTCATAACCCATTTTCCTAATTTTTACTGCAGTCAAAATTTTCTTTTGAATTGCAGCCTAGGTAAATACCCCAGCTTTAGGCATGCAGAGTTTGCTCCAACATAGGTGGTTGGAATTTCAAAGCTTTCTTAATACTCATAACTATCAACCACTCTATAGCCATCTTTGGCATTGAAAATGTCATTCTTTGAGCCAGCCCAAATAAGTTTGTCTCCTCCATTTCTAAATACTAACCTTTTGTTTAATATAAGATCCATTATCCTAGTGATCTCTGCTCTGGGTAATGGAAAATAAAAGATATCCTTCCAGCGCCACACAAGGGTGGGATCATTATTGAGGAAGACAACATAATCCCTTACTAAACAGCCCCAATGTTGTTTTAAATAGGCCAAGGTTTGTTCTACTTCTAGTATGCTATCTAAACTTGGGTATCCACCCCAAGCATCTTCCCTAAATTGAGCAGATCCACCATCAAAAATATCCAAGTTAGATAGTCTATTATCATTGCATCTGTAAATAAAAATAAAATTCCATACCTTTGAGCCTTTGGGTGGACTGGCAATCTTGAGTATGTTTGTAGGGTTATTGTTGTCTAGGTATTTTGCCCGCAGAATTTTGGCCCATTTCACCTGAGGTTCTCTATACATCCTCCACACTAGCTTTGCCCCTAACACCTTATTCTGCCACATCTGGATTCTAAGCCTCAAACCCTTTTGATCCTTTGACCTACATATTTTATCCCAAGATACAAGTGCTACTTTATCCTTTTTGGCTAATCCTTGCCAAAAAAAGCTCTGCATTCTCTGCATCAATTGTTGATTTGCTCCCGATGTGGCACCCAGACATGAAAGCAAGTAGATAGGTATAGAAGAAACGATTGTTTTGAACATTACCATCCTTCTTGCCCAAGAGAGTTGCCGACACTTCCAAGCAGAAAGTCTCTTCTGAATTCTACCTTTTAAGGGATCCTATAGCTTCGTGTTTCTCAGTCCTTTATCTAGTGGCAAAACCAAAAATAAGAGCAGGGTAGTTTTCCAATTTTGAACTTTAGAATCCTCAATATTTTTGCTTCTCCTTGGAGGCACCGTCATAGAGAAAAATTTTGACCTTGCCTAACTAATCTCCTACCCTCATGCTTTAGTATAATGATTCATAATTTTAAGGAATTGCCTTGCCTCTTTTCTCTTCGCCACACTGAACAACATCATATCATCTATAAATGGTTGGTCAGTTATGGCCTCCATAGAGCTTGTAATTTGGATCCCTTCAATCTGCCTAGCTACTTGAGAGCTCCCAATGGCTCTGTCAAGGCCTTCTGCCATAATTTTGTGTGATGACCCCCTTTTTTAGCAGGTAGTGGCAGTGGCTTGGTCAGCTCATCATCGTGACCCTCATGAGCTGATGCCCGGTTTCGTGGGTCCCAGTTCGCAGATTTTCTATTTTTAGTAAGTCTAGACTTACTATTTTTAGTAAGTCAGTTTGGTCAGTTTCCCTTTCTGGCAGGGCAGTATCAGTAGGGATCAGTTTTCCAGACAATGTCAGTTTGTACAATTCCTTGGTTGGGGACTTACTATTTATAGTAAGTCAATTTTTGGCAGTTGCTATTTTTGGCAATGCAGTGGATGGCTCCGTCAGTTTGGCAGGATCAGCAGTGGATGCAGATTTTATCACTGGAGTGCATATTGGTTAATTAATTAATGTTAATTAATAACGATATGTTATTAATTAATAATAAAGTCATATTATTATAATAATACTTTATACTTTATTATTATAATAATTTGGAAGTTGCTATTCTGGAAACTGGTTATCTGATATATCCTTTTGGAAACTATGGCGTCCGAAGAGTTATAAATACGGATACATTCTTAGTGCTCATTATCGAATATTGATATATTAAAATTGGTCTCGGGAATTGTTCCTGTTCATGCTGAAATTTGTGCCCTTGCTGAAGTATAAGGGTCAAATTAGTTCTTGAAGACTGATTCTTCCTTGGACTAATAATCAATTGATTGCTAATATATGATCAATTGCATCTTCATCGTGTTGTTGTATACGATTGAAGAAATTCTGAATGCTGATTGCTTGAACTGAGACCTGCATAAGAGGTCGAACTTGTTACAGCCAAGAGAGGAAGTGATAGCTGGGCATAGCAATCTCTGTGGCATACGGCATCCTCTCTTCATGAATTACGGATTGCACTTGGCATTTTGGTGACAGCTGGGAGAGTCTTGGCGTCAACCCGCAGTCTATATGCTCCCCGCGTTTTCCATAAGCTAGTCGTGTGAAGACCAGCAGTAGCGGCGGGTGGTGAGTAGTGGATCGTGGCACCCCCAGCAAGCATCATGAGTACTGCAAGCAGCGCGGCCCTTCCTCTTTGTTGACTGCGAAGTCCATTCAAAACTGCACGCAAGGAAGGAAAGGCAAATCTCCAGCCCGCAAATTTTCCAGCAAGCGTGGGAAATAAAGATTTCCAATCTCCACGTTTCTTCACCAGCAGATGTGGAAATTTGCAGACTTATAGCCAGGTTCTTTCTTATGTATTGAGTTGTTAAAGCTACAATAAATTTAATCTTTAATGAAAGGTTATGAACTCTAAATGAGATGTTGATTTTATGCACGCAATAAATATATAATTGATTGGAAATTAAATGCAAATAATCCATTTCCAATTACTATTTTATCCGGATAGCAAATTGTTTTAGAAGCATTGAGTCAGTACTGGACAGGCTCATTACATTATGAACAAGTAGTTTGACAATGGGTCTCCTTGTACGAGCCCCCTTGAAGATTCAAAGAGACCTTCCAAAGAACCATTGATCAGAATTAAAAAATTGGCGCTTGAAATACAAGTGAAAACCCAATTAACCCATCGTTTATCAAATCCAAACGCCTCTAGAACTTTGCAAAGGCACATGCAATTCACCTTGTCATATGCCTTCTTGATGTCCATCTTTATAAGCATGATGGGTTCTTGGTCACGTTTTAGTGAGTGTATTGTTTCTTTTGCAGTAACGACCCCATCTAGTATAGATATTCTAGGAACAAACCCAATCTGGTCCTCAAAGATGATGCTGGGCAACAATTCCTTTAGCCTATTTGCCATCACCTTGGCTAATATCTTATACATTGTGTTGCATAGTGTAACATGCTACACTATATACTAGATAATAATATCAAATAACGAACAATTCATGGGAAATAAAATTTTTACTTTTAATCCTTAATAATAGAAAGAAACTACTTTCCTTTTTGCATAAACATGAATAACTGAAAAGTTTGTTAATTAACTGCAAGAATAAGATATTATTACTTGATTAACTACCTTCACATAAAAATGAATTCAACCAACAATTCCATTTTGCTAATGTCGAAAGGAAAGAATTTATTAACTGAATTAACTAACAATGCATGAACCATAGAACCTGATAAGCTTGATGGTTTGTTCTTGTTTTCTCTTTTGCATGTGCTCCTGACAACCTCAAAGAGAGGAAGAGTATCATCAGAGGTTTTACCTCCCAACCATTGATCTTACGATCTCAGCCTAACGGTCTCCTGCACAACTTCCTTCTGGAAGTGGCCTGACCCTACACGAGAGGTGTAGAAATGGGATCCAGTATTTTCTGTCATCTGAGACTTAGTGTTAGAACCCACAATTGTTTTAGCCAGTCCTACCCTATAGAATGACCCTCCTAGCTAGACAATGCCCTACTGGTTCTAGTGACTGACGGTTACTACACCATTGCATTGCACCACCTTGGCAGGTTTTATTAATGCAAGCACAATGCATCGTGCTATGAATGTCACCACCAACTTGTATCATTGAGTCCTTTAGACTCTTTAAGGTCTCCACGATCCATCCAGGACTTGTTGTCCATTTCAAGCAGTAATGGTCCATTGACCTAAGAGTGGTATTGCACTGGCATAAGCAGAATCTATATGGTTTCCAGGGTTCATGAACAATCTAAGAGCAGTCCCTTCCCAATAATTCCCTGATGTTATAAACATTAAAGTATGAATGACATTATGTAAATCTTTTCTATTTTCCCTTTCTAAGATAAGGTATGGAACCCTTCCCAAACTCTCTTACATTTTCATATCTTGTTTTTATGACTTAACTGGTCAAGATTCATACTCCTACAATTATATAAGTTAACCCAGCCAAGGAATTATTCAGCATTTATGAGAGTTACAGTATTATTAAACCGTCAAATTTGTCATTGCAGATTGGGTAAGGATTGAATGCTAATCCATAATTGGGGCACCCTTTGAGCTGGTTTAGGTTGTGCTCAATGATGAAGGGTCAAAGTGTTATGTCCACCAAGTTCAACTAAGAACTTATTTAAAGATAACAATTCCATGTCTAAACAGCAGCTCATATCAGATATAGGATTTATAGTTTGATATATAGTTTCACATTCTCTGAACAGATTTCACAACTGAATGGGGCATCTTATGTTATATACAATTCCATATTAGGATTACGAATTCATCATATCAATTATAAACTTCATATCACAATTGCTGACTGAATGATATATGATTTCATATTTGATCTGAAGATCATGGTATGATATGTTGTTTCTCCCAGATATATGGACTTACAATGGTTCTCGGATTCATGCATGAAATGCAGATACTTTCAAATATGCATAACTTGGATATCATTAATTTATTCAATAACACTGATCAAGTCTGCTATGCATAATAAGCTCTATATGCTAGTCTTTGATACAAAGAAATTTCAAATGCAAGCTAATGAGAATTGGTCTAACAATGCGAATAGATATGCAAAGCAACCCCTGCTTCCCAATCTTTGTTATATAATTTAATCCAGTTTATTGCTAATGCATGGGTGATCTGATTCTGGAACCTGTCTTGGTTCTTAATTTAACAACAGAACATTAAACATTCCTAAATAAGGTGCAGTCCCCTTTATTAAACAGTAATTAAGTATTACCCTCTGGTTTGTATTCCATTCAAGGTTCGATTAAAACAGATTCTTAATCAACAATTACATGCCAGAATGGCTATCGAGGCCATACAGCATTAACCATTCTGAATGTTGTAGATTTCACAATGAAAGCAATAGCAAGATAACAGGGTATGGTTTCCCAGTGGACACTTCATAGGATCGAATTGAATATTCACTGTTCTGATGTGAGAACAAACAGTATTAATCCCATTGAAGGATAGAAGTGAAGAATCGCTAAACAGAGATTATATCCTTTAACCTTGAAGAATAAAAGGCAGACCCAATGCATGGCATTAAGATCATTTCATTAGATCAATAAAGGAGAAAACGTGGATCCTTCTATATTTGTGTTATGCTAGATGTGAATGCACAGTCTCTTTTGTTCTAGACGGATGCATGTATATAAATTTCCAATCCTCAATGCAAAGATATGATTACTGTTTCGAATGAAGGGATATATTCATTCTATCGAATGCAAGGATATATTCATTCTATTGAATGCAAAGATATATCCATTCTATCAAATGCAAGGATAAATTCATTCTAACGAATGCAAAGATATAATCATTGTTATAATACTTGATCCGATTAAACAAAGATGCAACGGATGATATGAAGCAAATCACAGCATGATCGATACTAATATATCTCCAGGAACCTAAACATAATGAAGGGGGGAAACATGACTGGGAAAATCTGAGATGAAGATGATATGATTCCACCCAACTAGCAGATATCGATGGTATTTCCTGCTCAACCAATTACACACTAATAGACGAGCTCCAAAAGAATAGCCCCCAATTATGTTTCTTCTTTCCCATATGAAACTGGTTCACAGATTTCTGAATTGCAAAAACAAGAGGCGCCAGCTCCGTTCAAATGACCCCATCAATAAGATAAAAATCTCCTCATAGCGTGCGTGGGGGTGACGAAGGAGTGTAACTCCTTCCTGTCACCCGGCTGGCAAAGAGTTACCTTCACAACCCAATAAAGGTTGCCAACAAGAAAATAAATTAAATTATTAATCACGAGCTTCTCTCCCTAGGTTGTCTTAACCAACGTAATATAAATATAAATATATCTAGCTCATGAATGTGCAAAAGTTGCATATATATTGCATATACATGTGTATATATATGTGCATATATATGTGTATATATATTTGTCTTTGTGTGTGTGTGTTGTTGATGTCAGTTTTGTACCACTACATAACATATAGGACTAAACGCTTGATACAGGGTATCAAACACTCAACCCTCTCTTGAAAAGCATATACTCACAAAGGACGTGAGGAAACACTCCAAGGTTCTTTACCTGTGGATCCTAACTCAGTTACAATGATGTGATTTGCTGGTAATCACGTCGGCGGGCTTACGTTGTTTCTTCAAAGATATTGAACTCTGGCTATGATGATGATGGATTCTAGCTTTTCAATGTATATTCCCTTTGTTTCTCCTCCTGAATTTATGTCACTTCTAACTTCACTTATCAAATTCTCACTACTAAGCTACTCAATA
>MU227340.1:1553709-1577446 GCA_018584345.1 Thuja plicata | reverse complement strand
AACCATGGAATGGTCCAGTGGGACCTCACCTCTGGAAACTGCCACATCCTCCTAAAAAGTAGGGATATCCCCTAAAATCTAGGAACTGCTCCAAACTGGCTCCAAACTGCTTGTAAAGCCAAAATCCAGTCACTGAATGCACTGAATGAGTCCCTATTCATCTCCGCTAGCCTATGAGACTCCAATGATAGGCCAACTCCTCCGTCTCTAATGTCCACTCTAGAAAGGGGACATGACAGTCTCTAATAGTTGTATTTTTTTTGCTCTAATTTATGTTACAGGTTGCTGAGACCCGTTTCGCATCAAATTTAATCATCTTGAGATGACTTGTGCAAGTGAAAGAGGCACTTTGCAATATGGTAATCAACAACAATTGGTCTACATGGGGGCAAAGAAATAGTGAGAAGGCAAGCAAAATAAAGCAAAGGATATTGGATGACTTATGGTGGGAATGTGTGGAATATCTCATTAAGTTCACCGAGCCCATTATGAGCATCCTTCAATACACCAACATGGATAGGCCATGCCTTGGAGAGATCAATGATGGCAAAGACTCCATGCTTGAGAAGATCAAAAAAATTCTAAATGAAAAAGAGCAAGATCCCCAGGAGACCTTCTTCAAACAATTGCAAGCATATGTTGTAGAACGATGGAACAAAATGACCACTCCTCTACATTTGCATGCCTATGCATTGACGCCTAAATACTATAGCCCCCAATATAGTAATCTCCCAGGAAGGTTGCCACCATATAGAGATTTAGAAGTGTCTGATGGTTACAAGGCAGCATTTGAAAGACTCTTTCCTGATGATTATATGCGAGATTTGATTACGGATGAGTTCATAGAGTTTGTGAATGCAAGAGGTATAAGTAATGATGCTCTTCATCATCGATTTAGGAAGGATGCTCATAGTTGGTGGTACCTCCATGGCCAAAGATTCCAAACGCTGCAGCCCCTTGCAATCAAAATTATAACACAAGTAAGTTTTATTTAAAAAGAATTAGTTACTTTATCTTCATGAATTGCTAGTAATTTTTATGTTATTATTATAAGATTAATAGTTTTCTTTTAATTATTTACTTTGTCTTGTCTTCATAGGTTGCTAGTTAATCTGCATCAGAAAGAAATTGGAGCACATATTTTTTCATTCACTCAGTGAAGCGCAATAGGTTGCAATCAAAAAGTGCAGAGAACTTTGTATTTGTGCATTACAACTTGCATCTCATCTCACACAAGAGTAAAGAATACAATGAAGGGGAGACGAAGAGGTGGGATATAAATGCAAAGCTTGCAAATTTGGATGCTTCCACTTCTCGGCTTGCACTTGATGAATTTGAAAATCTTGACACCAATAATATTGTTGGTGCAGCTGATCTCATTGGCCTTAGCTTTGTTTGTGTGTCAACTAATGCCAATGAAGAAAAAGAAGATGAAGACGAAGAATATCCATAAATTTTTAATCCATTAGTTGAACTTGAAACAATGATACTTGAACTTGATGTTATGATTTATCACTTGACAATTGACATTTTAATGTTTTGAAACTTTGATGTTGAACTTGAAGTATATGATGCTATGATGGTATGATCATGATTCATGATGCTATGATTACAAGTTTATGGTGTTTTTGTTGCAATGTTGTTTAAATGTTTTTATTATACTATGTGACATTCTAATCTTAACTCATGCTTCTAGGCTTCAAAAATATGTATATATATAATTTTTACATGTTTTTGTACTAACGAACCCAAACCCCTTTTCAAAATTTTGTTGTACCGGCGAACTGGTTTTTCATACCTGAATTTAAACCCGAACCCGAACCCGAACTGGCATCCTAGCCTAAAATTATAGTAAAAGCCACTGGAGAAGGCTTCCTTCCTATAGCAACTTACCTGTTCAACTACTTTCAGTCCTATAGCACCAACAAACCTTCAACTGGCAACATCTGGGGACAAGCTTCTTTTCTCAAACTCAAATACCTTACTGGTATGATTTCTTCCCTTTCTATCAAAAAAAGGCTCCTCTTCCTTCAATGAAAACCTTTGGGCACCATTGGATTTCTATATCAATAAAATTTCCAAAATTGGCATAGGGAGACATAGCCACAATCCAAGGGACCTATAACAATGGTCCATGTAGCCACTATCTAACGTACCTATAGCAGCAGTGCATGTCATATAATGTCCCCTTTCTAGGAGGCAGGAGATGAGTTGATTGTTGGCCTATCACCTGAGTTCCCATAGGCCAACGAGTTGTTAAGGGGACTAACTCTGGGACTTCATGTGCGGTTCCAAGTTGTGGCTCCATCGTTCAACCGACACTTCAGAGCCCTAGTGAGTTGTTCCAGGTATTGAGATTACATGGCATTTCTATCAGAGTGGAGCAACGAGAGTAGTCAATATCCTGTATATGATATGTTTGGGATTGTCGTGGTACGGTGATGGATTGCTTGTGGGCAAGCAATCTCCAGGAAGGGAGGATTGTAATGTCCCCTTTCTAGGAGACAGGAGATGAGTTGATGGTTGGCCTATCACTGAAGTTCTTGTAGGCCAACGGGTTGTTAAGGGGACTCACTCTGGGACTTCATGTGTGGTTCCAGGTTGTTTTTGAGCGAGGTTCAAGTTAGCCTGTAGTAGGGTTAAGACAGTATCGGGATCAGAGAGCTTCAGTCAGAATTTGATTTTAAGCCCTGGTTGGCATTTAATGAGTTATTGAGGAAACAAATTATTATTTCCTAAGTTTTGAGATTATAATAAAATAAAATATATTCACTTTATAATAAAATAATAAAAAGTGACTTTATTATCACGTTTTAAGAAAGTAATAGAGTAATAAAATAAGATAAAGTTATTTTATTAAAAAAGGGGAAATAAAACCCTAATTTTAAATTAGGGCTATGGCTGGATATGAAAGTGTTTTGGGAGCTCATTTTACACATCTATGGTTGAGAATTTACACTTACAGGTTATTGGAGAGCTTCAGGTTTGGAGTTTTCAGTGTTTACAGTGGATTGAGGACGAAAACCCTTGATATCTTTCAGCTTGGACCCCACACCATAGCTGATTAGCATTTGGTATTTGATAGATATTGAAGTTGTGTGAAGATAAATCTTGAGCAGTCATAATTTCATCGCAGCTTATTATTTCCATCACAAAATTCATTGCAGAGCTCTGTGTAGCAGATTGGCAGCAAATTGATCTCCAAGAACGAAATCTCTTGGGGGGAGTAAGCTGCACATCTCCCCATCTTATTCACAGCTTGGGTATTGAGCAGTATATCAGAAATTCAGCAGTATAAATTGCCATTGAACTAGAAGGTATCAGATCAATTTCACATAGAAACAATTCAGATTCATATCACAGTGGTTGTAGTGAGCAGATCAGAGGATATTAAGTGAGTTTGCAATTGCCAGGCAACCATACTCAGTCATACAGCACAGAAAAGGCTTGGAAATTTCGAAATGATGGTTGGAAGTGATTAATTTCAGCCCAGAATTGACTGTGAGAGCAGATCGACTATCTTCTACAGCTGGACAGAGGTTTAACAGACACCTTTCAGCTTTCCAAAGGTTGTATTCATCTCCCTGAAGCTGATGTCCACCCTAGAGAGCTTCCTACAGTGCAGATTTGAGAGAAAATAAGTAATAGATACTTTCAGATTTCCAAAATTGTTTCAGATTTGCCTGGTACGGATTTATGTTATTCATTGGCTTGAAAGAAATAAGTAAATTAGATTTCCTTTGGCTTTTCTATTAACTTGTTTCTTAGGTGATCATTGTATTAGTTCACTATTCCATTTCATGCTTGCAACATTTTTGAAATAATACAAAAAAACTGAAAAAATCATTAAAAAAAAAAAAAAAATCAGAATACAGTAACTTTGCATGACAAGTGTTTGACAAAATGTCAACACTCTTAAACTGAGCAAATTTGGACAGAATTTGGTTGGCATCTTTCATGCCGCCATTGTCAACCAAACCTATGGCAATGGTATACATCATAGTTACAAGACTCAGACTCGCCTCGGACTCGGCAAGGTCGGATCAGCCTCGGACTCGGACTCGGACTCAGCGGTCAGACTCGGCAAATCGAAAAACCCAAGAAATTCAAAGATTTTTAAGGATTTAAAGCATTTTGCATGCATCATTTAGTCAATTAACATCAAATACACAATAATTGAGATAAATAGAAGCTACTTTGCACACATATACAAGTTTACAACTTTACATAGATCGCAAAAGTATAAAGTTATAAACTATTAAACTAAATAACACACTAGAAACTGAAATATAAATACTTTCACTGTCAAATGTCTATAATATTCATGGAATATGAAATCCATGGAATCAAAAGTTCAAAACATATATCAAAACTAGGCTCATCGCATCCTATCCCAATGTCTTCCCACAAGTACGCCTAAGATAGGTCATGGAAGATTGTGCAGCCATCTTCTCTCCTTGTGTCTGAGGCTGACCCTCAGTGGCATCCTCATCATCCCCATCCTCATACTCCTCATCATCCTTGAAGTCAGATCCCTCAGTCTCAGGCTCAACCTCAAGGTCATCCACTGGGTCAACTCCCGCTCTAGCCTCCTCCTCTGCCATCGCTACTGCCTCTGCCTCTCGATGTGTTAATACAAGCTACAAACTTGCACAAACAATCAACAATCGATCTATGAGAGCCAATTGATTTGCCAATCGATTTCCTAAAACCCCAATACTCTTCTCTCAAGCCTTTTTTCTCTCATCTCCTTGTTTGCATGTGATAGAATGACCTTTTTAGGTCAAAGGCATAGCACATAAACCGAAAAAAGAAAACAAAAAATCAATAAAAAATGTTTATTTTACACGTTTTTATGACTGCTGCCGCGGCAGAGTCCACGGACTCGGCGAGTCCGACTGGACTCGGGCGAGTCTGAGTCCAGAGTCAATTAGACTCTGGAGACCCGACTCACCTCGGGACTCGCAGAGTCCTGTAACGCTGGTATACATAGCTGCAATCTGTGTGACATATCACCAAGATACACATTGCCACTATCACCAATACTCTGTCATGGTAATTCATGCAGCCAATGCCCGATGCAACTATAGTCACACATCCCCCAGCCAATATCAACTCAACTGATTTCCATGATACCATCTACACTACCTCACCATCGATTTGCATGCCTACATACCAATTACCACTTTTTTCCAAAGTGATGCAACATCTTTGTCATCACGTGCTCCACATAATAAATTTACAAGCATCTCATCCATTCATGCTGCAATCATCTTCTATGTCACGAACATTACAATAGTTGTTTCCACGCACAACAAATAGTGTTTGCATTTATGAATTCACAATCAAAATCGATATGTGAAGAGAACAAGGGGTCATGAGAATAAGAAGTTGAGTTATTTTTTCCCTGTGTACTATGACTACAAGAGTGGCTAAGAGAATTCTAGGTTTTTTTGGTAAGCCCATGGCTAGGCTATGTGCCTATAAGCAAGTGTAATCTAATTTTTTAACAATAATTTCTATGTTGTTATATTCCACGTTGCATTTCTTGTTGGATTCTATTTATGATAGGATCACCTACTTTTCACCGAGTTTTTGATACTTGTTTACATTAGATGCAGGTGCTTAGGCATTAATGAGAAACAAAGCTTGGGAACTTGTTGATCTTGCACAAAGTTAGAAAGATATGGATGCAAATAGGTTTTTAAAAAGTCAAATATAAAGCAACCAGTAGGAGTGACAAGTAAAAAGCTAATTGTGGCCAATAGTCATGCTCTAAAAATAGGTATTGCCTACACAACAAAAATCAAGACTATTAGAATGGTCTTGGCAATAGCAGTGTAGTTCAGTAGGTATGTTCATTAAAGGGATGTCAAGAGTGCCTTCCTGAACTGAGATCTCAAAGAAGCCTATATGACTCAACTTGAGGATATATGACATCAACTCTAAAATTTGAAACAAGCTCCTTAAATCCGGTACATCAAAACTAATCAGCATCCCCACAAACATAGATTCTCCAAAAATACATATGATCCCAATCTCTAACTCAAAAAGCATAAGTGGAGATTATGATTTTGTTAGTATAAGTTGATGATTTACTCATCACTAGGAATTCTCAGCAGACAATTGCAGCAACAAAGAATGATCTCAAACAATCGTTCACCATGATAGATCTTGAGCTCCTACATTGTCTTGGACTTGAAGTGTGGCAAAACAAAAATTAGATTTTTGTAAATCAAATGAAATATGAAAAGGCATTGCTCAAGAATGTTAATGTTTGCAGCTTCAGTAGTATGACCATTTAGCATACATATAATACTTAGATATTGATTAATAATCATATATTGTATTTGTATATATATATGATATATATATATATATCTTATATTATATATTATTATTATATATTATGCAAACTTATATTATTCTAATATATGATTGATTGATGAAAACATTATAAAGTTGATTAAATTATTCTAATCAATTTGTTATTGAAGAGGAGGCATGTCTGCCTCCCCAAGATAATATATATTCTGAGATGGATAGAAATTCTAAGGAGACACAGAAGATAAAAAGTGCAAGTATTGGAATTTACATCCAGACCAGATTATAAACAAAATATATTTCATCTCAAGTCTAAAAATCGTAACAAAGAGATTCAAGATGGAAGAACACAACCCATGTCAACACCAATGGAGACAAGATTGCAACTTTCCAAATGTGATCCATCACCTCAAAAGAATACTACCCTTCATCAGCAACTTGGAATCTCATTTACCCAACCTACACTAAACCAAACATCAACCTTCCCATCAATTATCTTTCAAGATTTACACAAAAACCTAAGGCTTCACACTGGAAAGTAGCAAAACAAATTTTGAGATACGTCTATGGTACAATGGAGTATGTCCTAGACTATAATACTATGAAAAAATTTCTTTGGAAAAATACACAAACGCAGACTATATAAGACCTTTAGATGACAAGAGTACTTTGGCCTTTGGTTTGTTTGTTTTTTGCTATCTAGTCTGATGTCATTGGGTAGTAAAAAAACAAACCACCATTGCTTGGTCTTCCATTAAATTGGAATATTGTCCCATAAGAGGAGCAATCTATTAAGCGATATGATATAGTGATGTCACACCTTGACAAGAATGGGTGTACCTGAGGCACAACTTTTGGTTACACTCTACAACAGTTAGGGAGTATTGAAGCCTTTTAGCAATCTAGTTTACACGAATACACTAAACACATTGCAGTTCAATGCTACTGCATCCACAAACATGTACAAATTTAGAATATTCAACTCCAATATTGTTCAACTCAGGAGCAACATGCTAACATCTTTACCAAATTACATACAGCAATTAGGTTCGAATTTTTCAAAACTTCTTGACTTGTACTCTTGAAAAAAATGATGTAATAGGTGGGGAGAGGGTATGAAGGGAACATTGTTAGAATAAATAAATACTAAATATTAAACCATTTCAATATTCTTAACACTAATAATTGACCTTATTATCTATGTTCCTTGGGGGTACCACACAGTATTTGATAAGAATTGGCTTTCTTTGAAATCAAAAATTGTATTCACTTTAAAGAGCACTTCTCATTATTCTAGTTTCTACAAGGTCCATGCGCTGGCCTCTAGATCTTTTAGCGAGACCTGATTTCCCATTCTCAGGAGGTCAATTATTTGTATTTTTCTACAATTTAAATACTAATTCATGAAATTCTTTTAATAGATAGTAGGCACACACATCCAGGAGAATGTAAGTGCATAGGAGAGGAGAAAACCTTATTAGCTTTATTCATACCCTTGGCCAAGAGATCCTCCATGACAGCTTTCCAAATTCTTTGACCTCTAAAAAAAAGTTTGTATTCCTAACATGTCGTGAGGAAATAAATATGCTAGTTAGTTCATATTTTAAAAAAAAGCCTTCAATCGGATGACATTCAAATTAATACTGATGGGTACTCACACGTATCTAACTAAAAAGTAAAAAGTAAGAAACAGAAAATATAAACCATAACTGGCCACGATGCATATGCAATAAAATACAAAGGTGTGCAATAGACACATCCAGCTGCTTAGAATTACAGCAATAAACAACGATTCTGGTCATGAAGTCTAAGAGTTGTATATGCAATGCATTAGATATGTAGTCAAGACAGATTAGAAAGCCTCTAAAAGAAAAAAGTATGCATAGTTTTTTCAAGAAGCTTTCTACTCTTAACTCATGTCTGTGCAAACAGTGTTCAATTAGTTGTTTTAAGAGAACTAAACTTGGAACTACTTGCATAGAATTAGATTTATCGACTGATCATATATCCAATCTTATTTTCAATTTTGAAAAGCTGATAAAATATATTCCAATAACTGAAGAATAAAAAAGGATCACAAATTGGATCCAAAATAAAAGAATTAATAATCATACCAACCAGTACAAAAACAAAGAACGACATCCTTTTTCTACAATGTTAATATCTTAACTATAAATATTTTCAAGAAACCATCTTGCTTAAGAAATTAAACAGGAACTTGAATTACATACTGTACTTCTCATCAAGAAATTTACATGGCTTGTAAATTTATTTTGTTTCAAAGATTACACTCATTCAGAAACTCAAACTCTTCATTGCTTTTTGGACAGGACATGCTTTAGGCAATCCTTCAAGAACTATTCTTGCCAATTGTACCTTTGAGTCTCATTGGCTTGTTTTAGTCAGTTGTGAATATTAGTATATCATGTTTTGTTCATCCAAATGCTGAATTGTATTGAATTACAGACGCATGATCTGCTTTCTTTTTTATGGTAGCATTACGTTTCATTTGCAAACTTTGTGCTTCACTTTAGGAGGCTGAATATTTCATTGGAAAATTAGCAACCGTCCCCCTCCTGTGCTAAATTCTAAACTACAATCTGAGGTAAAATGAATCTGATCTTGGATAGCTTACATGTAATGGACAGGAACAAATTTTATTTCTAGTGGTGTCATAGGTGGTTCTTACGTGTTGAATGCTTATATTTAATGGTTGTAACTTGCACATAATACTCTGTTTTGAATTAACACTTTCCAGTGAGCATTTGATACGGGACTAGGGTTGCTTGAAACTTTGCTGCAGTTGGGATGGCTTGATGACATTCATTTCTTTCCTGCATGGAGTTTCTTGGAAGGATTCTGTGCTGAAAGAAATTCAGTGACTCAATTTTATACACAGATGTTTATTCAGACTTGAGTTTGTTTATGAGTTTAACAATTTCTGGTTGCAGGGCACCTAGTTCAGTTCAAAAATGATGTTTATTATCTTTCTGTATTGGTTATGTTCTTCATCTGCATTTTCATTTCTTTCCAGTTTTAGATTGGTTGGTAGTTGTTTCCAAGGATAACTACATAGTTGAAGGTTTAAGATGTCACATGAGTGAAACCTTTTTCAGGATTGGGTGGTTGTTATTCTGCAATAAGGAAAACCACAGGCAATGAAGTTAGTTCGTAAATTATTAACAACAAATTCGCAGCAAAACGTGGGCTAATGATGCAAATAGCAACTGATATGTTCTAGACAAACCTCCTTAAATTATAACGCATGATTTATTATTATGACAAGAAAAAGGGAATACGTGTTCTAGATCTTGACTACAATAGATCTAGGACTTGAATTTTTTTAACTCAACTCCACCAAAATGATAAGAGAAAATCTCTTGAATTCAATCACCTGATTTTCCTCTTCTACATCTCCGGAAAATGAGGCGCCATCACAATATCGAACTTTCACTCTGTTCCAATTATAAAAATCTGCTACATAAACTCTGTATCAAAAAACCAAAAATAGAAATGCAGATATATTTTTTTAATGTCATATTTAAACTATACTAACTTATAATGTCAATGAAGGATGAGAATGACTCAAATTTATCAGAATCCAAGGACATAACAAATTTATAAGTAATTTTTGTATTCTATCTAATGTGTTAGTGAAAGCAAGAGAAGCTACATAATTCCAAGAATGAAATTTTCAGAACTTAACAGTTAAATCCAAAATAACTTGTATAGGGAATTTTGTAACAGCCAAAAAATTTATGAGTTACAAACAAATGCTTTTGCAATGACAAATCTTTTCAATGTATCTAAACTGGACATGAATCGATAGCAACAATATTCAAAAACATTAAAAATGGCTAGCTCTCCAACGATGGATAACCCACAATAATAAATAATCTTAGGATGGTACAATAAACTTAGACTGAACAGCATACAACTAGAATTTGTAGAAACTAAAAGAGTTATAGTTGTACTGTATAAACAAAAAGAAAACCATTTCAATAAGTAACAACAAGATCAATAATTTTTCTTTTAAAAAGCTAAATTTTTAAAAAATGGGGAAGAAGAATTCTCTGCAGTATATACCAATGGTAGAGATAAAAAGCATGAAAAGCTCACCAAATAAATGGGCACACCTTAAAAGGATTCCAATTTTAGAGATGCAAGGGGAAAAATCATTGTTCCATTGGGATGCACCAACCCCCCAATCTCCTTGTTTCCAAGATGACAACATTTCCAAGATGCGAAGATTTGGGGAGCAATCCCCCCACCATCCCACAATCTCCACTACAAACCCAACAATGTTTCCAAGAAATCCTCAAGGAGACATTTTTGTGGCATCACCTCGGTTTGGAGACAAATTGGAACTCCAAGCCATCCCCGAGACGTCTAAGCAACTCCTAGGAGTCTCTTGACTGTCCCTAGGATTGCATCCCCATGACAGGAAAATGAAAAATTCAATATTTTTCAAAAAAACAAATAAGTTGGGGTTGACCCTGCAGTGCAACGGCAATCCTGTCGTTGCAAAGCCGTGTTGATACGGTGACCAAGGTTCGAATCTCACCCCCATTGCATGTTGGTCCACCCAGAAGAATAGTTACATGATGGAATAATCAAGGGGCGCACAGACCAAGGAAACGACAAGGCCAGCCAGGAGAAGTCAACAATCAACGGCCACAACGGACATTCACAGAGGTCATTGCCATCTGCATGGGAGGTATAAGGTAGTTGCGGTGGCAGTCAAAGATGGGAGTCATAAGGAGGAAGTACCTGCGGACTTGGCCGAGGTGTTCGAAGATCGGGGCAACTACAGGAAAAAGGTATGGGGTCAACGGATGGAGTGATAAGGTGGTCATCGATAGCTAGCCAATGAGAGATATAAGGTGGCAATTGCTAAGGGAGGCATAAGGGTGTGGTCAAGCAGCAGTTACAGAGGAAAAATAAGGAGATCATGATGTTACAACACGAAACAAATATGAGAGGTGTTAATGCCTCAAACACCAAGTTGTACTCACCTCCGGGATGGGGTCCCCCAAATGTGGCCTCACTGGGTCGTAGCTCCTGTCAAAAGTGATTACCGATCAAAAAATAAACAAATAAATAAGTTTTTTTAGTATGCATGTGACAAATGCTAATTCTAATGATCTATGGGCCCCACCCAAACCCAAGAACTTTCAAAAAAATTATAAATAGGCATCTAAGCCTCATTCTAAACCACTTCCACATTATAGAAATAGCAAGGATGTGGTGTTACAAAATACAAAGCGATTTAATTGTGAAAATGGCAAACACTATGAAGGTTTGTCTGGTTTTGAAGACCTTAAGTTGCGGTGCCCCTTGACCATGGGCTCAACTTCCAAACCACTACTCCACCATTGTTCCCCTCTATCCCCAAATCTAGGCCCTTGCTTTGCTCGTCTACAAGAACTGTCCCCAAGTCTTACGATTTTTGGGAAAATAGGAAAAAGGAACAGGTGGCTCGTTAATATATAAACCTTGTTTTGTCAGCATGTCTGAGCTTCCTATAAAAAAAGAAAATGTGTTTATCCATAAATGATCAAAAATAGATCATTGTAGCTAGAACATTAAATAGGTGAAACAGCAAAGGATTAGCACAAAATAATAGGCCACAAACATAAAGCAAATAAAAACATAAATAGGGAGCTAAACTAAAAAAGGCATACCCAAAAGAAATTAAAATAATAAAAGAAAACGAAGCCAAAAACATCATGAGATAATAAACTAAAGAAGACCATCCAACTAAGCAACCAAAATCCTCAAGTGTCCATGTTCTAAGACTCATCAAAGGAGACAATGAAAATGTCATCAACCACAATGTGAGTACCAATGAGAAGTGTAAGAATGCTTGCTGAAGAGAGTCAATTGGTAAGGGGAACGCACTAGCCAATCCTAGGAAATAGTTAATATTGCATAGAACCTAAGAACTCCAGATCGTCCCTGGACCCCCCCGGACCAAGCCAAATTCGAACTGGTTCGTGGTCCGGGTCCGGTCTGCCTGTGGGTCTAGGCAGGGTCCAGTCCACAGGACCAAGTTTGAACCAGCCTTTGCCAAGTTCGGACCCGGGCGAACTTCAGCGAATTTTTGCCCACGGACGTAATTTAAGCGTCTTTTTTTGGTATTTTTTATATAGTTTTGACATCCACAACCCAAATTTTTGACATCACCGAACTTGGGCCCGCTGAAAGATAACTCTTGATGCCTTTATAAAAATAAATAAAATAATTAATTGGGGGCAAAGACCCTTGACCCCATCTTGGGGGCTTTGCCCCCAAACCCCCATTTAATAATTTGGGGTGAAAACTATGCCGATAAAAGTGGGGAAAAATTAACCTTCGAGTCTTATTAGGCTCCATATAGAAGATGATGATGGAGAAGAAGAATATCAATATATTATTAATCCATTAGTTGAACTACAAACAATGATACTTGAACTGATGTTATGATTTAATTTTAATGTTTTGAATCTTTGATGTTGAACTTGAACTTGAAGTATATGATGGTATGATCATGATTCATGATGCTATGATTACAAGTGTTTTTCTTGTTTAAATGTTTTTATGATACTATGTCACATTCTAATCTTAACTCATGCTTCTAGGCTGCATAAATAGGTATATATATATATATATAATTTACATGTTTTTGTAAAAACGAACCCGAACCCAAACCCCTTGTCAAAATTTTGCCGTACCGGCGAACCGGTCCTTCGAACTCGAACTCGAACCCGAACTCGAACCGGCATCCTAGCATAGAACCCCCTAATATTCAAGGTTGATGTTGGATAGAACCCTCAAACATTCAAGGTCGAACAACTAGTGGTAGTGGGAAAAGAATTGGTAAAGTGAGCCTACCAGTAAGAACTACAAAATAGAATGGCAGTAAGAGAAGGTTTGCAACACCAAGGTGAGATAAAGCCACAATCACTAGTAGTCAAGATATTGAGGAGCCTCAATCACAGTAGAATGCAAGGAAGAGCAATACTTCTCTGATATTTACTAGTTTGTATCCAAAATGGAAGTGTTTAAAGGGCACTTAATGCCTCTAGTAACAATAAAGTGTTGAAAGAAGAAGTAATCAATGTGGTACAAAGATACATATGCCTAAACCTAGAGACCTCACAGAAAAAGGGCAAAACACCTCTAATCAGGGATATGCAAGAAAGTGGAAAGAGTGCCACTAAAGTCTTTGAACAAACAAGTGCCTGCACAGATTTCATAGTAGACTAGGCACCAAAAAATAAAATGCTCCTTAAATTCCACCTTCTAATGAGAACAAAGGGGGCCTAATCTTTTAACTCTACAAAATATCACTGTCCGTCTCAACACAAAGCTCATGGGAGCACACCCACAACTAGCGAAGGCGAGTCCTCAAACTATGAGACAAATGACTAAAGATAGGTAGGCCAAACAATGACCCCATCAACAACCTATAAGAAATTATAAACATAAAAGGGTAGTTTGGAGCTAAGAGAAGTCAAATGTCAAAGATAGCTATGAACCGAAAAGACATTCAAGCTGTAACGTCCCATACTAGGTTTCTTCTAGAATATGTTTTCATTTCTGAATTTTATGATTTATTTTGTATTTTGTTTGAACATGAAATAGAAAACTTTGCTAAAAGCCTAAAAAAAAGCACAGAAATGAAACTAATTAACCTGGAATTGAGCAGTTTTATATCTTTCTGATTTTATATTATTATTATTTAATTTCAGAATTCAAGCTACGGCAGAAAACTAAAAATCAGATTTCGATTAAATATATGATTTTTAATAACAGTAACCTACTATTCAGCAACAATTTAAAGACATTTGATTATTCTATTTATTTATTCTGATTTAATCTCTCTTATGAAGCAGCGATGGCAATTACTGACATGGATGTTCAGAACTGAAATTTAAATGAACTGAAATCTAAGAGATAAGTTGTAGGTCCCATGCAGCAAGGATACATCGAGGATGAGGGGTCACTGAACCACTAGGCAGAATTTGGTTTGGAAACAACCTTTAATTCAGCCATCCCCAGTTGTTATAGATTTTCCAAGTCACCCATGAAAAATAACCAAGGATTTGTAAACACAAAAGTCTGACAAAAGTTAAGCCAATTATTATACACTGTTATCATAATCACACCATTCTACAGTGGTTCCAGCATTAAAGGAAGTCACAATAATTTCTAATAACTAACAGCAAAAAAATGCAATAAATTTACCAGTGATAGCAAGGTTAACTCAAATTAAAATGCATACTATTTGATGAAAAAGGTCCACAGCAAGGATAGATTTAAGAACATTCAGATAGTGCTTCTTACTTATATCGTATCTAAAAAATTAAAAATTAATGTAATAGAAAAATAAATAAATCAAAATAATATCCCTAAATGTGCAAAAAACTGCAAATGGATTACTCAAGTGTACCTCATATATTAAAATCAAGTGTTATGTAACTTCACTACAACCAATTATTTTTTACATTCAACAAGCATCAATATAACAATCACTAATAGAAAATTCACTTTCAGAGCATGCCACAGATTAATGTACCACTATTAATTTAGGCAGATCACAAAATTACTAAAGCAAGGCACCAAAAGATCTGACCATTTAAAACAAGGCTCCAAACTATGTGTTGTGCAAGTTAAGACTGAACTTGACACTATCAATAATTGATAAGTAGGTTTTGCAAATGGGGTTGCAAGTAGAGTGGGTTTAACCATGGAGGAAACTTCATAGTTAAGCACGCTCGAACTGGAGTAGTACTGGGATGGGTGACCTCCCGGGAAGTCCCGGTGCTTCACGTCTGTCAACATCACCTAGATGCAATGAATGCTAAGTGTTCCATTCATTCTCATGAGAGATGGGTTCAAGTGAACCACTACTCATGAAACATGGGTCAATGAGTTTGACTCAAAATACTGCACAGTTGAATCCTGATAGCAATATCACAATTATCAATAATATTAGTAAATATTTATAAAGCAACAAGCCACAAGCAACTAAAGGTTTTTGTCCTCAATCATCAGTGTTAAAAAAGGGTTTTCCTCCTCTGTGTCCATGATCTCTAGGGTTGACATGCTCTTGAAACCTACAAACAAGAAGTTCAATTTCAAAAAGAAATAATCCAAATAAATAAAGAGGATGAAAGCTTTGCCTTTATAGGCATTAAAGTTCGGGCCTTTAATTAAATTATCCGTCTATAAAAGTATAAAAAGCACTTATAAAATCAATGTTTAGGTGGCATTTCAAAGATAGAATAATTGGGCCCAATTGAAGTATTATTAATTATTTATTTTATAAAGAGGACATGACAGTCCACTCTTCCTAAAATTGTTGGTCCTCAAGCAATCGAAAACCTAGTGTTGATGGGTGTTTTGTGACACTCTCCAACACAGAATAAAATACCAAATATTCTATCGTTTCTTGAACAACGAAACCTCAAACGCTAAAGTATGTGATCAATTAAGGCAACCCCAAGCTTTACACTGCAAACATGTGACTTTATGATGGATAGACTCAATGAATATATGTAATTTTGTTAGTAATCACAAGGCGACTTGCATAAATGTTCTTAGATTTTATCAATACTTTTCCCTCAAAGCGGCTGGAAACTGAACGTTGAATGCTAAATCAATTCGAAGTTAAAATAAAAGATAAAATGGATAAGGGTTAAGAGAAATCTAATCTAATACCTAAGGACAATGATGATAATATATAGTGCCTAAATAAGTGGATTCCTTAAACAAAACTTTGGTTTGCCATGTGGAAACAACTACACACAAGTTGATGCAATCACCAAAGGTAATGAAGTATTTTCATATTGTAAACATTCATCCAAATTCCCAATACTTGCGCAATCCAATAAACATCCACAACCGAACTAGTGCTAAATCGGGTTCAGACTAACCATGCACTACAATTTGCAATCAACAAACTACAAATGGTATGAACCATAGATGAAATAATTGTCGACTAGTGAAAATCTTGCGATTTTTTTAGGCTCGCCAATATTTACACCATTAACTTGCCACAAAAACTCACGAAGTTTTTGGCAAGTTTCTGGCAAAAACTTGCCAAGTTTTTGCCAAAAATTTGGAAGCAAAAGAATATAATGCTTGGGATGCAAAAAAAATGCATTCTAATTTCATTTTGACTATTTTTTTATGCTCCTCCAGTTAAAAATATACTTCCAACCTTCGACGAGGTCATTTGCAATGATTTTGCACTGAGTGAAGATTCGTAGTTCATCCAGTTGTAAGTGCAATTCAAGCTTGTTTGAGGCCATCTACTCGATGAATAGGAATAAGTTAGCTCAAAAATGCCTCAATGACCTTGTCTTTGTGCAATATAATCTTTGGTTGCGCACAAGGTACACGAAATATCAGGTGGTCCAACTAATTTGGATGATATAGGTCCATACAATGATTGGAAAATGCATGAACAACCTCCATTGTTTTCCAAGGATGACATCTATGATTTGGAGAGGCGGGCTATGGAGGAGGGTGGTGGATTCGAGTACACATTGGATGACATTGAGGAGGATGAAGAGGTTGAGGATGATGAGAAGTCATTGCTAGTGCCAACAACATCTGCATCCACGATAGAGGTCAAGCCACAACTTGTCATGCCAAAAACATCTGCATCCACGATAGAGGTCGAGCCACAACTTGTCATGCCAAGCGAGGAGGCGCAACCATAGCAGACAACCCTCTAGTTCTACCTCTCCCCTAGTTTTTACTAGGGTTGGGAAGACGAAGATGTAAAAGGTTATAATGTTGTATATACTTTACTTTTAGAAAAACAATTCACTATTTTAATTTTGCTTCAAACTATCAGGCAACCAGCCATCAGCATTCCACATGAGGATGCCATTTTGTACCCAATTTGCATTTAAATCAATTAAATACATCTAGACTCAGCTTTTTTCTTTTAACTACTCATTTATTGACTCATTGGATGCATCACCTCATTGAATTTTACAGAAAAAATGCATTTCTAACTAAATTTAAGCAAATTTTTAAGTTGTCGAGTTTTTACCGAGTTTTTTTCTCACCTTGATGAGTTTTTTCTTTTGGCAAGTTTTTCTACAATTGTATGAACCAAGGAATTCATCCCATATCTCCACATTTCCCCTTAAAATCAATGAACTTTAATCAAAACTTTGAGAAGTAGAAACCATGCAAAATATTGAAACAACACATAAAGATCCACCATATCTTCGATAAAAATCATGTATTTATTCCATCATAGTCTTCGCAACGATCTCTTATCTCATCCTCCTCCTACTACTACTACTACTATACTCTCTATTACCACTACTAATGACTAATTACTTTACAAATGAGAAGGTTAAGCCTTATATAGACTTCCCAATTACAAATGAAGTACTCTGACTGATTCTAAATCAGCAGCCAAGATCATTCAATGAAAACCCTAATTGAGGTAGTTACAACTACCACCTTCATATATTTAATGTCATCCAAAGAGAAAATTACAAGTCCTTAAGTACATACGCTTTTAACGATGAACCAATGAGAAAATTGACTGTAATATTGCATTAAATGCCTTCCACATGTCTAGTTTTTGATGAGTCAAGTTCGATGAACTTGGACATGTTGACCTTGAACTATTAAATTGATTGGAGACGAGAAGGCGCCAGCTCAGCTTGTATTTCTTGTAAACTTCATGACAAAGAAGTCCTTTCTAACTTTGATTAACTCTTCTGAAACTATCTACTTCCTCTGAATTTCATCTTCATCTTTGGAATTCCTTGTCATCTTCTCTTGATCTTCTTGTAGTAATTGATTCCTTCGTGTTGATCTTAGACTTCCAAGGGAAATCCGAACTCGTTGTAGCATCCTTCATTTGTAGAGCAAATTGCCCCCTTGTACAACTTGATATCGAATTCCTTCCCAAAGTGGGAATCGTGTCCTTCCTTGAATATCTCTTGAATTTTCGTTTGTATTTTGAGTCCTCCTCTATCCACTTCCTTGCATGACTTGATTTGTGAAATCCCCCTCTCTTGCAAAAAAAAAAGAATAACTTTTGAAGAACTTTAAAATGTTCACGATGATTGATTCTTCAAAGGGACCATGAATTGCAAATCTAATCACAGATTATTTATTTTGAACCGGATTTACATCTTAGGATTTGAATTGTTGGATTCTTAAATTTGGATTTGGAATTGTTGAGTTTAGATATGGACTTTAGGAAATCTGACTTCATCCTTTACAATCTTGAACATTGACTTGGTAATTTTGTAATGCATGATACAAATCTGGAAATAACATGATCTGCAAATGGAATTTATCTTGATCTGATTTGAATTTTGACCCTTTCATCTGCTCTTAATTCTGATTTAATTTTGCCTGGTAATTGACCTCGAATCGGGTCAAATCGAGATACAAATCAACTTGCTTTGACCTGGAATTGTCCTGAATCTACCTTTGAATGCCTTTCTATTGTATATCAAATCTTATCTACTTTGATTTACCTTTGATTTGCATTGAAACCTGATTTTGAAGTTGCCCTTGCTGAGCATTTTGTCCTTCATTTGCCTTGTGTCTAATTTAAACCTAATTGAAATTTGCACTTAAATGCTGGAGTTCTGCTTGAATCTGGTCTATCCTTAATTCATCTTCTAATTCTAGATTTTCTTGGTGAAATGATGTCTTTAGAACCTTCTTATTATTACACTGGTAATTGGTAGAATATTCAATGAATTAATGAATGAGCAAGACGCTCATTTATAATTTAAAAAGATGATGTTTCTATTCCGAAACAATCATTGTTACTAGAAACATTCTAATAACGAAAGAATATCTACAATATTAGAAACATTCTAATATTTACAAGATTTACAATATTGACCATTAAAGTAATAATAAACAGGATATTAACGAGATATTATTCTAATACCCTCCCTTAATGGTCAATCTCTCTACTACACCAAGGAGCCCCCTGAACTTAACAAACTTCTCTGAAACTAGGAACTTGGTGAGAATATCGGCAGTCTAGTCTGTTGTAGGAACATAGTGCAAATCCACGGATCCATCTTCACCCAGCTGGCAAATGAAGTGACAATGAAGGTCAATATGCTTGGTTCACTCATGGAAGACTGGATTTTTGGCGAGTTTGCGCACGCCTTGATTGTCGTAGAACAAGGGTGAAGGGCTTGTATGAGACATCTAGATGTTTGAAAAAATCCTTTGAAGCCAAACTGCCTCACAAGTTGCCTTGATTGTTCCTCAATATTCAGCTTTTGTCGAGCAAAGAGATACGGCATGTTGCTTCTTAACAGTCCAAGTAATAGCACCTATGCCCAAACTGAAGGCATACCGAGAAGTGGACTTTTTGTCATCAACAAAGCCTCCCCAATCAGACTCTGTGCATCCGATGAGTCTGGGATCTTTGGCACGGATACCAAAGTTGGAAGTGCCCTTGACATAGCGAAAGATGCGCTTCGCTACGGAGCTGTCATGAAGTGTGATATGTAACTCACTGAAAAAACTTAGATCAAGTCTAGTGGCGGTGAGATAGATTAAACTGCCCACTAGTTACCTAAATGCGAATTCATTCTCAACTGGAGAACCAGATTTGGCGGACAACTTCATGCCAAACTCCATAGGTGTAGACAGAGGTTTGCAGTCCTGCATTCTGAATTTGTCGAGCAAAGCCCTAGCATACTTAGACTGAGAAATGAAGATGCCATGAGACTGTTGCCAAACCTCAACACCTAGGCAGTAGTGCAAAAGCACAAGGTCGGTCATATTAAAAGCTAGCATAAATTTTGTTTGATCACATGAATCAAAGATGTCGAACTGCCAGTGATGATCAGATCGACATTAATAACTAAAACTGTAATGTCCTCTTTTTAGCCGGTGTCTGAGGGCGAGGTGTTAGCCCATCATTGCGACCCTCGTGAGCTAATGTTATAGATAGGGGGCCTCAGTTGGTTGAGCTAGTGGCCAGTTCCTGCTCCAGAGGTCAATGATGTTCAGGATTGCTTTTCGTTTGAGTCAAATCGGCACACTTACTATTTATAGTAAGTGTTTATTTTGGGTAAGTCAGAGTTTCTATCTTTAGCAGGGCAGTTGGACAGTTTGCTAGCAGTGTGGAGTTGTGGTGACATTGACAAAGCTTCCAGTTTGGGACTTACTATTAATAGTAAGTCAAATTATGATCAGAGCTATTTTTGACAGGGCACCCGGACTCATGGTATGCACAGTAATTAACTCATTCGTCAGTTGGCTCAGTTTCAGGGACTTACTATTTATAGTAAGTTAGTGGATGTTAGAGAGGGTCCCTTACTATTTTTAGTAAGGCAATTGGATGCACAATGGATACAATGGTTAGCTTCCAGATTCAGACAAAAACAAGAAAGAATGATTATTTTTGGAGTTATGTTATTTTAATTATTAATAAAGTAATACTTTATTAATAATTAATGATAAACTGCAATTATAAAGTTATATTTTCACTTTATGTAAATGTGGCCACTTAAAGTGCATCACAATGATATAATATAACTTTATGGTTTAAGTGGAATTTATTTAAAAAGGGGTTTTAAACGTTTTAAAAGTATACTTTATAATACGTGATAAAGTGTTATTTAAAAAGGGAGATATAAGTGTTTAATAAAGTATACTTTATATTATTTCATTGTGCACCAAATGGAGAGAAATATAATTAAATATTACATTTCAAATACATCAAAAGCAAGTGCAACAAAAGCTAAATATTTTTAAGTCATGAGAAGTGTATTTGTGAAGATACATATCTATTTCTCTTGGTGAATTATAAAACATCAAGGCAAGAGAAAAATCATTCATTCTATGCATTTGATATTATTGAATTGTGTGAAGAGAATTTGAAGACAAGGGCTTCAGAAGTTTCAGCTTGGAGAATTGGGAATTCTTCATAGTTTTCAACACTTTGAATTGGTGTAATATCCAGTGAATTGTGCAAATGGCGATGACTTTACTCAAAGGCCATGATTGGATTTATTGGTGAAGAAATATCAAGGGTTTGTGTATATATTTGAAGTCTCATCTCTTGCAGACCCGTAGCTTCATTGTTGCAGCCATTGTCGATCAGATTTCAAGCTTTTTACCTTGCTGCTATTAATTCCAGATTTCACTATAAAAAGAGTTGGTGCAAATTCCGGGTATGAATAGAGTGTTTTTTTATCATTGTATATAAAGATATAAATTAACAAAATTCAATTGCAGCACTCATTTAATTGAACTTTATTTCAGTTTGTTATTTCTTGCGAAGTTTATATTCTTGTCTGGCAACACTTTTGAAAGTTTAAAAAAATTAGATAAGTTAATTCTTGCCTGGCAATCCATTTAAAAGATTCAAGAAATTGCATATTTATTCCAAAACAATCAGTCAAATATATTATTGCATAGCAATTTAGTGGTCTGGCAGAGTTAGAACCAACAAGGGTTCTTACAAGATGATGTCACTGCCAATAGTCTTGACATACAGATTTTAGTCAGAAGGACTCCTCTAGAAACCCTGATCGGAGATACATATCAATTTTCATGTACCATGCCTGAGGAGTCTGTTTGAGGCAATAGAGTGCTTTCGCTAGTTTGAGTATCTGGTGTTCTTTACCAGCAATCTTGAATCCAAGAGGTTACGTCATGTAAAACTCTTCCTGTAACTCACCATTTAGGAAGGCACTCTTGACATCCATTTGATGGACCTTCCAGCCACACTAAGCTGTCATGGCTAGGACTAATCTGATGGTGCTCATCTTTGTTGTTGGAGCAAAGGTCTTCTCATAATCAATTCCTTCACGCTAAGAGAAGTCTTTGGCAACAAGATGAGCGTTGTACCTATCGAAAGTACCATCGGCCTTGTATTTGACTTTGTAGACCCATTTGCATCCGATGGGTTTCTTTCCTGAAGGAAGATCTCACAGAACCCAAGTGCTAATTTTTAGCAGACTATGATGCTCAGTCTTCATAGCTTCTTCCCACTCAGCTATCCCTTTATCCTTTGTGTATGTTTGAGGCTAATACACACTAAGAATGTTGGCCATAAGAGCAAAATTTACAGAATCAGAAGGTTTGCTCTTCTTCTCAGCAGTTCTACCCTCAATGAGCTCATCATCATGAAGACCTCCAATCGTCTTAGCCCACCATTTAGGGCAGAGAGTAGAAGTGCCAACATCAGAAGTAGGAGGTGGAACATGATCATCATCATCAAACAGAAGATCAGATGAATCCTGAGGATAATCAGGTGGTGTAGCTGCAAGTTTGAGTGATCATACAGAAGGAATTGGTGGGGATACAGGAATAGGAACAACTGGAGCCTTCTCAGCTGGAGCCCTCCCATCAAGTGGACTTAATGGAAGACAGACTCCTCATCAAAGACCACATCACGACTGAAGATGAGAGGATTAGTCTCAATGTCAACCAGTCGGTGGGCTTTGTGATTATCATTGTAGCCGATTAGCATGAATTTTTGGCTCTTGGCATCCAACTTCGTGCATTTAGCATCAGGGATCCTAACAAAAGCAGTGGAGCCAAAAACTTCAAGATGATTGATTCTGGACTTACGGCCAGACCAGGCCTCTTCTGGAATCTACTTCTTAACAGCCATTGTAGGAGACCGATTGAGAAGATAGATGACAATGTGGACCGATTCAACCCAATATTTCTTTGGAACACGCTTGTGTTCAAGCATAGACCGGGCCATTTCCATGATCGTGTGGTTTCTACACTCAACGACACTGTTTTGCAGAGGGGTGTATAGTGTTGTTAATTGGCGCTTTATGCCATGTTCACAAAAATGGGAGAAAGCAGAGGAACAGAATTCTCCCCCATTGTCAATTCTAAGCAGTGATACAGGTCTCTGCGAGTCCGGGCTGGACTCGCAGAGTCCCGAGGCGAGTTGGCCCGGCCGAGTTTATGTGACTCTGGCCTCGCACTCTGCCGAGTCCAGCAGAGTCCAGCTGGACTCGCAGAGTCCTTGGACTCGCTAGACTCGGCGAGTCTCGAGCCCCGGACTCTGCCGCGGCAGCAGCCAAACATAAAGTGAAAAAAAACATTTTTTAATGTTTTTTGCTTTTCTTAACCGGTTTATATGTTATGTTTTTGACCTAAAAAGGTTATTCTATCACATGCAAAAAAGGAGAGGAGAGAAAAAAGGCTTGAGAGAGGAGTATTGGGGTTTTAGGAAAAAGATTGGGAAATCGATTGGCTCTCATAGATCGATTGTTGATTGTTTGTGCAAGTTTGTAGCTTCCATTCACACATTGGGAGGAGCTAAAAGAAGCATTTGGAGGAGGCATCTACATTAGAAGAGTTGCATTTCCATTTTTTGATCAATTTTGAAGAGGTAAGTTACGTTTTTTGTGTTGTTTTTTGAATTTTTTACATTCATGAA
>MU227340.1:1469394-1483372 GCA_018584345.1 Thuja plicata | reverse complement strand
GTTCTGAAGACTTTGTGCTTCATTGTAAGAGAGTTAAGCGTTTGAATAAAGGAAGAAAGATTGACAGACTTTGTGTTGTCATTTTGAAAATCAATAAATGTATTCTTATGTTGCACTTGTTGATCCTAGTTCAAATCAAAATAGTTTCTTTGTTTAAATCATTTGAGCATCTTTAATTCAAGTTCTCTGAAAACTTTGTGCTTCAGGGAATCAGGATTACTATAGAACTTAGTGGCTGATATACTCCAAGGACTGAAGACTTTGAGCTTCAATATTGGACAATAGATTAGATTACTCATTCGAGGTGAGGACAGGAGACTTTGAGCTCATTGTATCACCTAGTCTTTAGATAAATCACCCGCTGCCTCGTTTGATTGTTCTTACGTCAATCATCGAGTCACCGGTATTACTATTGCAAGGTGAACTGTATGTGTTACAGTTCAGTTCTAATTGAAGCCACCTGCGGTAAGAAGGGAGCCTCCCCTGTTGCTGAGAGGAGAGAGAAATCTCACATACTGCTGCCTAAAACACACGTTTTGCAAGTTGTAGTCTTAGTTACTTGCAAAATATTTAGCCAACAAAGTGTATATTTGAACATCTACTATTATATTTGTTTGTGATTAGATCCCACTAACAAACACACAAACCCATAGTCTCGGAAGATAGGATAAACGCTTGAGCCTACACGATGTTCCATAGTGATTATTCCATAAGCATCATGGAGGATTATTGATCGTAGCAAATACTAGGGGGTATCCTTTTGTTACGGAACTCTTAATAGCAAATTAATTTAACAGAAATTATGAAATTATACAAGAATCTGTTTAAGAAAAGACATAAGACCTGTCTTTTGGAAGTACCCCTTCTATTTGCAAGAGATATATAGGGATAGACTCCAGCCAATTCAAGAAGGGCATCAAACCAACAGTACACATTCAGCAATCCCATTATTCACAGAGCAATTTATATCACCCAAGTCTGTAATAATAATGGCCAAACAACTGTCTTAAGATACCGTCAGCAATCACAACATTAGCTTCCAGCTATTCATATTCAATCATTGTTCAAGAGATTCTTCAGATTCAGGAAAGATATTATATCAGACAACAATAAAAAAATACCCAAGGTCTTTATAGACCAATCAGCACCAATCATATCAAAGAAGATTGAGACTTTGATCTCATAAGATACTCAGATCAACATAGGGCCTATGATCATCGAATAGAATTAATAGCTAGATTCATTCAGGCAGATCAGTTGGGGATCACTTACATAAATACCCAAAAAGATATCGGAGACAATAGCTATATATTTGTTTTGTCATAATTCGTGAAATTGCATAACACAAGAATAAAGTCATACTATCTAGTATCTCCATACTACCCTTATTGCACAAATAAACACTCCATTGCAATTATATTATATGCAATACATATCAGTATATTCACCATTGAAATTGCATTCCAACATTTTCTACGAGTTAGGGATTGTAAAATCATAGCCAGTTGATCATTGAAATCATCATCTCCATACAAGTATTATTGAATTGTCTAATCCTTATATAATGCACTTGTAGTGCAATGCTCTAAATTCATTTTGGGTATAAATTGAAAGAAAGAAATCTCTTGTGATTTGGATTATAAGGAAACTATCTTCTATCTCTTGACATAGCCAAAAGGGGGGACATTACAGCCCTTCTTTTATCTAATTTGCCGTAAAGATCTATTGGTTGATTCAATACGTAGGTGGTAGGTTTAGCACAACAATGATTCATTAGTGGTGTTTCGGAACGGTGGGGCGGAGTAACAACTAGTATTGATCTAATATGGAGGTGGTGTAACAACTTATATTGATTTGGTATGCAATGCCTATGGTTTTGAAACAACACTGAGAGCCTCAACATCCAGAATTACCCAGGGGCCTCAACATTTATCTAGAATTGCTTGGGGGCTCAACATCCCTATGCTTCTCATGGTTGGGATAACCCTCCCTTTGTCATGGGAGAAATGACCTTAATGTCCAGAATTGGGCTTCAATTCAAATCAAACATGTGTGAGAGTAGATAGCAAGAGGTGGATAGAAAATGGAATGGATAGATTTGGTTCTCTCCAACAACAAAAGCCATATATCTTCATGATCGTGCATCCGCATTAAAGTTCATTTCTGCTGAGGGTGGGTAGGAAACAGAGATAGTTGGCGAGCATGCATATATGCATACAAAGATGTCCAAACCATGATTAATCTGTCTTTATAACCTACCAATTACTTTATATCTGACTATGGTGAATACTCCTCATAATATTGACTGCCCAAAAACTGTGATTGCCTTTCATCTAACCCAAGCCTTCATTATACCTCAATAATTTCAACATCACCTCTATACAAGTTGTGGTTAGCTGTAATACGCACCAAACTCTCAGAAATAATATTCAATGCAACACTTCATCACCTACAACATCCTCATTTAGACATCGGCCAACATTGGAAGCATAAGAATTTAATATAGAATTATCACCACAATAAAATTAATTTCCTTACAAATTTATTTTTGCCTAAGAACTTCAATAAATTTGCAAACTGCAAATCTAGCAAAACCTAGACATGAAATCTAAGAACCCACAACACTGCAGAATCCAATGGCACGAATGTTTAGCACAACAATAAACTCCACATGAATCAACTTGATCAGCAGGGTGATTTCCACCTATAAAACTGATTGTTTAAGGGTTTTTGTCCTTTGGCTAAAGAATGAACCAAGTTCAATCTCTCAAAACTAGGGTTTGTAAAAACTGCTTTTATAGCCAATTTAGGGTAATTAAAATAATTTCAGTTTTCCCCTCAATAATAAAAATCGAATGACTTTTCGATCTCTTTTAATTTAATATTACTTCTAATCCCTATTTTCTAAATCACTTTCAATATTCTTTTTGAAACAACCTTTAAAATCACCACTTTATATCCCATGCCTAGTATTATCACTTTTGGCCCTGTTTAAACATTTTATGAAGTTGGCCACCCTTTAAAATAAATAAAGAAACATAAATTGTCCTTTAATTCCTCATCTAAAGTGACCTTATAATTTCTTTACTTCCATGCCAACAATTAGTCACTTATTTTTCCAGCACAATTCTCTTTTTAAATAATTATGAGTTGTCTTCTAGTTTGCCACTTTATGACAACTTAAATATATAATAATTTAATTTTTTCTGTTATTTTTTGTGAAACCACCAAAGCTATGCAAAAAATTAAAAAATGTACCAAATATGAATTCTGACCACGCCAAAATATTCTTAAGCAATCAAGATATCAAACATTATGAAAATTGGTGCTTTCCAAAAATAGCAAACTTCTCCAAGAAATGTGAAGAGCTCTCAGAATGTCAAAATTGTATTTGGAAAGTACCATTGGGCTTATCTTGATTTTGTTGAAACTTAATGCCGCTATCAGAATTCTTTTCCAATAAAGTTGATGTTTTCAAAGAATTTTGGAACTTTCCAAGAATTTTAGAACTTTCCTAGACTGTTGAAATTGACCGAAAAGGGATATTAGTTTTTACACAATTCCAAGATAAGAGAAAATATCCTCGTATAGATAAATAAATTGAATAATTTGCTGTGATGACTCTTGGGATTCGCAGTTCACTCTTAAATATGTTAAATGCTAATTCCATGTTCTAGCTGGCAATCAATGATGAATAGGTCCATCCTCGTATTGGCATGTGATATAAAAGGAGTTTGTTTAGGGTGCTTATTAGGAAAAAAAAAGTAAAATAAAATCCCAACAAGAGAGAACATTCTTATAAGTATAAAGTTAAACAAATAGAATACATTAATGAATTTTAGGAGTCCCATTCAGTCCTATATACATTATCTGTTATTTTCAAGCATGCTTAACCTGAGGCATGGCTCATATTTTAACTAGCTCAGATATCTTAAATAAAGATATCTGTTAAATGGCAAGAGGTAACCCCAAGCTGCCTTAAAATATAGAGATGGTTTAAAGAGGTTTGAAAACTAACTATTCTAGTTTTGTTCGCTTGTGGTAATTACTTATTTAATTACCGGGTGTTCTTGCCTTTATCTTTTGTATGACGTGTAGAATCATTTACATTTTTGGTGTGTAAACAGAAAGGCTATCTGAAATTAGTTTTCCTGTATTATTTACAGTAACAATTCAAGGTCGTTTGTTGTTACTTTTCTTGAATATGTAAATATACTAGAAAAGACATTTTTCCCTATGTGCAGTCCCAATAAAATTAAGTTCTAAAAAAGTTGGCTCCTCTATGTGGATGAATGTTTATCCACCTCATGAAACAACAGTCAGATCCTTCAACCTCTTTGTGTCTTTAAATAAAACACCTTATGGAATGAAAAGAGTAGATCCAGCCAGCCAGCATTCAATGTCGTCTTTTGAGCACAACATATACCAACTTTCATATTTGGACTTTAATCTTTCTGGGGGGATCGTTTTTATCTTTCAAGCCTTTTATCATATATTGTGTTATGAATGAAAATGAGATCTGAAATATCTAAAACATAAGAAATCTATGTTTCTGAAAGCAGAAACCTGATTCCCAATCTCATTTATGAGACTAATAAAGCTGTAATAATCGATCCGAAAATCTGCTATTAGAACCGAAATCTGAAAAAAAAGGGAATTTGGACTAATATGGCTAAAGGAGAAACTTGAAACCAGAAATCAGTAAAGCTAAAGGATTCTAATAAAACTATTCCAATCCTTTGTATGGTGTTTATCTAAATTCTTATCCCTTCATTGTTAGGCGAGATTACAATGAACTAATAATAATTCTAAGAATAGTCCTACATGAGACAGATAAGATCTTACTGCTGAGAATAAGTATACTATTTTTTTATAATAAAAAAAACTACAATTCCTGATTTAGACAGAAGAAGAATAACACCTATATTTTTTAAATCAATGTAGTGTTCCTCAGCCATCCTATTCTAAGGCCGGCGAATTTTCCACCCAGCTATATCATTCACTCTTTCCCTGGCTGTAAGTTGTGTATAGTCTTCAGTGATATAACATATCACTGGAATGCTCATTAAGTTTGAATGCACTTTCCTACTGTTGAATCCTCTGTATATCTCAAATTCTACTTTATCCTTAGTTTTCTTTAGAAGGAAAGTCAAAATGTGTACAATGGTCTCACAGTTGCTCTGAGGAAGACAACAGACAATGCAACAACACAGATTTGCCATATGCTTTGGAAAGAATATGTGAAGCGCCATACCATAGTGTATGTTTCATAAACTCTTTCTAAGGTTCTTGGGTTATAACAAGTTAGCCCTTCATCATTAAATTTATTTCTCCCAAAATCTTCAATTTCCATTGTGAAGCAAATGTTCCATTTCAGGATTATCTTAAAGAGACAAAATCCTATGATCGAACAGTACATTCAGGAAATTAACAATTCCCTTCAAATAATACTAAATGTATTGTGTGGTACATGAAAGTTTATCTTATGAGTTATGACTAGTTATAAGAAGTATGTACTTATATTGCAAACTCAATTCTAATAAATAGGCAAGCATTTTTGTGAAGATATAGAAAAAAAGCAGGTACTATTGATTTTAAATAAAGACTAACCTCAAGGTGAATCAGCCAACTAGTTGACCCTGAACCAAAACCTGGATCTAGATGGTAACCTGGCGGTGTTCCATCTAAGCAAACTACATAGATACAAGAAAAAATTTGATAAGATCTTGTGCATTTCAGTTTGCAATACAAGAAGCAAATGTCAAAAAACTGAATAACACATTAAGACCATTGAAAATCTCCATGATAAAATAATTTCTTCCTTAGAAAAACAGACTCATCAACTAAGCAAATAACAATAAGAAACAGAAGCTTCCCCATTACAAAATAAGGCAGCATTAATTTGTCATATTCCTTTATTTTCCAAAGAAATATTGTCTTGTCAATAAATTGAATAAATGAACCAATACTTTATCTTTGATTAATCCCTCCACTTGCTTAGTTAATTTATGAATTGCATCGCTACTCTACCAATATTTCTGCACTGCAATTATTCATATAAAATTAGGGACATACCTAACTGCATTTCCAGCATCCACAATACAATGACATCAATTAAACTGAATTGCTTGAAACCAAGGTTGCTTCACCAAAAAATAGAATGTCACTTATTGAGTATTTGCTAGAACTTGAACTCAGGACCAACTCACAGAAGGGGAGAGTTAACTGAGATTGCCAACACCTACATTCATATCAATACCCTAGTCTAACATCAAAACTAACTATAATACCATGTTGAAAATTTTAGATAATTTAGGTATCAGTCACAAAACCTACTCCATACCAATGGACTGCTCTCTATCAATGGGTTAGTTGCACATTCATTGGAATTGCAGGCTCTATATAGAAGTGTTGAATGTGATTTCTAATACCAATAAATGATTGAAAATTAGTCAGTGACACATTCCATAATACAATGATAATAATATATCGTCCCTTGAATTCACTAAGACCCTTAAAATAATCAAACATATGCACTTTCTACAATACAATAGCCCTAGTATACAATTGCCAACTCACTATAGTGAACCTATAACAGCATTATGTTTTTCAGGTCGTGGCCAACTGACATGATGTAATGTCCCCATTTTTGTGAGCATCAGAGTTTGGGGGATTAGCCTATTATTTGACCCTCGCAGGCTAGTATGGTGGATTGGAGGGTCCAGTATGGGAGTTTTGGAGCTCTTCAGGTGGTCGTTGCAAGGGTTTATCTCACCAGATCCTTCATTTGTTCTGAGGCATTGATATTCAGAGGTTTCTAGTTGCGTTTTGAGGGACTTACTATTTATAGTAAGTCTTGGATGTTTGAGAGGGATCCTCACTAGTTTTAGTAAGCCAGATGGATGCGTAGTGGAAGCAGTGGTTGACTCCCTGGTTTAGACAGCTTGTCAAAATAATGAGTATTTAATGAGATATTAATATTCTAATGACCTTTAATCATGTTTAATAATTTGAGTTATATTATAAAGTTATAAATTGACTTTATAATAAAGTGGGGCCAATTTGAGGGTAATGAGTAATTAATACTCATTGAAAAAGTATGTTTTCATTAATGTTATATTATAAAGTCAACTTTGCATCAAAAAGAAATGAATTTAAGTCATTAAAGTGACTTGTGGGAGAAGATTTATGGATCGAACTTCATGATATATTATAAAAGCCAAAGAGAAGAAAGGGATTCATTATTCATGATTTGGCATTTGCTTTTGTTTGTAGATTATCAAATTGAGGGATTTGCAAAATTCTTCATTGTTATAGCACTTTGAATTGGTTGCAATATACCAGTGAATTGTGCCAGGCGTTGGTCTCATCCAACAGCCACGATTGATATCAATTGTTGCAGAAATTAGAGAATTAAAGCTTCAATTAATTTCAGAAATTGTTTGCATGGGAAGAGAATCTCATTGAATGCAGATCGCAGCTTTCACAAAGTCCTGCGTTAGAAGGAAAAGTGCAGCCGCGGGCTTTCCAGAGGTCACGTTAATCAGTGAAGGCAGACGTTTGGACTCAAGGGCCACTCTATATTTAATTTAGTGCCTAAACGCAGCACTCCCAGGTCTAGGCGTCAAGTATATATTTATATTCTCAGTGGGCTGCATTTTATATTGATGATCAGCAATACATACGATCAGTTCCAGGTTTTTTTTATTTATTGCAAATAAAGTTATATTTCAATGCTTTGTTTATCATTGTATAAAATTCAACTTCTTGAATTGGAATAAGATGAGATATTTGTGAATAGCTTGCAAGATAATTTGAATTTCATGCATTGGTATATGTTTGGAATTACAAAATCATTCAAATACAAACAAAGCAAACATATACACACTCAGAAATCAGAAATCAGAACTTAAGGATTGCATGCCAACCATTTGACGAAATGTCAAAAAGGTCAAAACTGAGTCTTCAGAGTTGGAACCAGCAGGGGTTCTTACCCATGATTAGACACTTGTTACAATGATGACCTAAGTTCATAGCCCAGCACGCATGTCCCACACTAAAATGATCTATATGGTGTTTGGAGAACAGTGAGGAAATGGGGTCTTTACCCTAGACATGCAAATTAGGAACCATTTCCAATTGATATATCCTTTCATCCGAGAACGATCAATTCGGCTCTCAGCTTCATTCCCTTAGGAGAGTTGAGCACTTTGGTCAATTGTTCCACTTTTTGACTTGATATGATTGGATATGATTAGGATGAGAAATGATGTAAAAAAGACAATAATCAGCATAAACAAATACATACAGTACTGGAAATCAACTCAAAAGTAAAGATCTATGAAGAGATTGCAGAAAGGAACCCGTGTCTAATATTTAGACCTGAAACACTCAGACTATGAAGCTAACCGCCTTAGTCCAAACAAGTGTCCTGCAAGCTGCAGCCTTGGGTCTCAGATCAGGTGGTTTTGTAGCTCGCTCTCAAAAAATCAGCCAAAAAGCATCAAACTACGGAGTTAATCAGATTAGTCCCTAGCTTTCTACCTGTTCAAAATCTAGAGCTGTGTATCTATCTACTCTACACAATTATAGTTCTTTCTGTTGTCGGATATGTAACCTATACACAGAGAAGGAGAAAATGTTGTGTTGTATAAGGGGTCTGCCTAAATCAAACCCCCGGTATGAACTAACCTCCTATAACAAATGATGATTATAAGGGAGCTTACCCCTGGTACGGAAAATGCTGAAAACCTTAAGGAAAAGCTTGAATTGACAAATCATACCTTGATGTGAAACCTCTTGCCTTTAAGCCTCACAAAAAACTTGATGTACTTTGATAGGAATGCATGCCCTCATTCATGGAGGAAAACATAAAACTTGATCATGATTGCTGAACTTGAATGCTTGATTTCTGATTTCTCCTCGTTTGCCTTGACTGGACTATGGCACTAGGTGCCATAATCCCAGCTATTTGAGCCAAAACCAAGGCCAGTGAGCTCAAGATTGTGTTGGGCTTCCAAATTTTGTCATGGATTGAGCACAATCAGTCATGAATCAAGAGTATGAGGGACAACCACTAAAGTGAGCCCAAAATGAATGTGAAATTGTAGAGGGATACAATTTACGATGCTACACTATCTTGGTCACATTATCAGTGCAAAGGGAGTGAGAGTAGATCTTGAGAAGATCAAGACTATAGTTGAATGGCCTGCACCCATGAATCTCACTCACCTTAAAGGATTCTTTGGTCTCTGTGGCTTTTACAGGAGGTTTGAATAGGGTTTTTCATATATTGCAGCTCTAGTGATTAGATTCAACATGGAGGTATTTTGAGCACTTCAAGCAACTGACTTCTACATGCCAGTGTTGGCAATTGCGTATTTCACTAAACCTTTTGAGTTATAGTGTAATGCTTCAAGAAAGGCGATTGGTGTTTATTTGATGCAAAAGACGCATTCCATAGCCTTTGAGAGCAAGAAATTAAGAGGTGCGGAGAAAAGTTACTCCATATATGATATATGACAAGGAAATGTTGGCCATCATGCATGCCTTGGCCAAATTCAAACCATATTTGATAGGGGGCAAATTCTTCATCAAATGGATTAGAAGAGCATCAAATATTTTATGAACCAAAATTATCTCAATAATAGACAATAAAAGTGGGTGAGTAGACTACAGGCATATGATCCTGACATTGTGTATGTTATAGGAAAAAAAAATGTAGTTGTCGATGCACTTTCCAGGAGGCCTCATTTGTGTTCATTTGTTAAGTTCGCTGTCATTAGAGAAATAATTTCAGAAGACTATGTTAAGGATTCTTGGGCAGCAAAAATCACTAAGGGCACTAATCATGATGACAGATACACTGTGCCAAACAAGATGATCATTTACAAGGATAAAACATATTTGGTGGCTAACTCGCAACTTAAGGTGAAGATATTGAAGACTTTCCACGATGCACCAATGGCTAGTCATTCGGGATTCATCAAGACATACAAACAGATCCAAAAGAAGTGCACATGGAAAGGACATAAAAATAAAGTCCTTAAGTATGTTAGAGACTGTCATACTTGCCAATGGATAAAAAATGAGCGCACTTATCCAATTAGTTTGCTTCAGCCCTTACCCATTCCTAAACAAAAATGGAAATGTATCTCAATGGACTTCATCATTGGACAACCTAAGGTATAGGACAAGGATTATGTATAAGTTGTAATAGACAAGTTGACCAAATTCACACACTTCTTTGCTATGTTTGCACCATATACTTCAACACGGGTAGCTAATTTATTTTTCAAAGAAATTTCCAAACTTCTTGGGATGCCCAAGAGCATTGTGAGTGATAGGGACAGCAAGTTCCTAAGTTTCTTTTGGGAGGTACTTTTAAGAGTGAGTGGAACTAAGCTCACTCCTAGCACAAGTTATGACCCGTAGATAGATGAGCAAACAGAAATAGTGAACAAATGGGTGGAGGGATTTCTCAGGAACTATATTTCAGGACAATAGAGAGCATGGATGAAATGGCTGCACCTTGGAGAATGTTGCTACACTTCTACCTATCATGTCTATTAGGATGTCACCATTTATGGCATTGTACGGGTATGAGGCACCTAACTTCATTGATTTTCTCTTTGGGGATAGTAGAGTGCCTAAGACAAGGAATTTGTTGCAGGCATAGTTGCAAGACTTGCCGAGTGGCGAGTACTCGCCGAGTCTTTGAGCTCCGTGAGTAAAATAGAGAAAAACTCGCCACTCTCCGAGTTTTACTGAAAAACTTGCCAGTGTATTTCTAGGCACTACAAAAGGCAGAAAACGGGTTTTTTATTTCTTATTTTTTGTTTGGTGTTGTTGTTCTTGGGGGAGAGTGAGAAGTTTTTGCTCTTTGAGCCCTTGCTAGGTGATTGAATCGTATTGGAAGTGGATTTGAGCGGATTGAAGGTGGATTTCAACCGATTTTTCAAGAAAAATCACATTCACAGGTAGGTTTGCTAAATTTGTTTTTTTATTTTTTAAAAACATTATATTCTTTTTTTGTTGTTTCTAAATGAATACAAAATCATTCCTAAGTAGTTAGAAATGATTTTGTATTATTAGAAGATTGAACACTAATTTTTACATGTTTTGTTGAATCTATCACTATTGATCACTATTTTTTTAACCCTAGCTTGTTTTAGCTTTTTTTACACTTTGAAAGTTTGAAATTTGAATGATGTGTAGACTCTACTCTAAAAGACTAAAAATATTGAAAGTTTTAAAGTTGAAACTAATTTAGATAGTTTCCAACTTTGTTTAACTGTTTAATTAAAATATTTATTTTGTGTTTTTATTTTGTATGTGTAGGGCAGCAGTTAAGTGTTAACCATTAAATCAACATGGCAAGTTCACAGGAAGTGTGGCCACTTACACCATGCCCTTCTGAATATATAGGCACGCACCCGGCCTAAAAATGCTAGAGATAAATCATGGAGGTATGCTTATGAAGCACCAGATGAGCCTGGGAAGGTGATTTGCATAAACTGTGAGAGTAATTTCTGGAGGCATTAACCGCCTCAAATACCACCTTGCAGGCATTAGGAGGCATGATGCTAATCCATGAGAGAAAAACACGGAAGAGATAAAAACATTTGTCAATTCCATACTTGCAGCCAAGGAAGAGAAAAAGTTGCATAGGGAGAGGGAAAGATTAGCTGTGAGGGCAGCCATAGCTGAAACTCCAGGTGCTACTATTGACATGGAAGAAGAAGAAGAAGCACTTGAGAACATAGTAGGCTCTTGTCGTGCCCCGCGCATCCGCAAACAGGGTGCCTCCTCTTTTACTACTTCTACTTTTGCTTCCTCTAGTAGAGTGCATTCTTCTTCAACACCATCAACATCAGGGATAGGCAGTTATTTTGTGCACAAGAACACACTTGGAGCACAACCATCATTAGAGGCCATTGGATGGAACAAGGAGGTACATGAGCAAACAGATATTGTTGTTGCTGATTTTTGGTATTTACACATCCCATTGCGTGTGATTGAGAGTCCCTATTGGCTCAATTTGGTGACTGCAATGACAGTTTCAGGAAAAGGATACAAGAGCCCTACTCGCACCTATTTGAGTGAGAGGTTAGTAAATAATCATAAACCACTTGATTTCATTTTTAAATTTTAATTGTTTTTTCTTGTTTATTAAATCAAAATTGTTAACTAAGACTTGATTTCACTTTGATTTTGTAGATTGCTCGTAAATGTTGTTGATAAGGCAAGATTAGTGGTGGAGGACCAAAAAAAAGAGTGGAGTAAATTTGGGTGCACCATTCTTTCTGTGTGGTGGACAAATGGAAAAAACTGAGCCATTATTAATTTTTTGGTTGCTTGCAAGGACAATGTGGTGTTTTGGAAATCGGTTGATGCCTCCAACAAGATAAAAAATACACAAACATTGGCATTAATGTTGGAGAATGTTGTCATGGAGGTGGGAGTAGAGAATGTGGTGCAAATCATCACAGATAATGTGGCAGCATATGTGTCAACAGATAATTTTATGTTACATATGATTAAATATTAATAAGTGATATTTAATTTAGTTTTGAGGTGAAATATGGCAACTAAATATTGATTCTTTTTACTAATATGCCAGGTTGAATCCTCCAAGAGAGGCACCCCACTCTTTTTTGGACACCTTGTGCAGCACATGTCCTTGACCTTCTTTTGGAGGACATAGGAAAACTTGATTGGGTGACTCGAATTGTGGAAGATGAAAGACGGATCACAAAGTATATCTACAATCACCCTTGAGTTCTGAGTTTGATGAGAGAGCACACTAATGGGAGAGATTTGGTCAGACCCACTGCCACAAGATTTGCAACAATTTTCTTGGCGTTGCAAAGCATTCTTGGTACATTGGCTTCTTTGAAACAAATGTTTGGGAGTCAACGATGGTTTGACTCAAATTATTCAAAGAAGGCTGAAGGAGAGGCTGTCGCGCAAATAGTCTTTGACAACAATTTTTTGCAAAAGGCTTCTGAGATTGTGAAGGTAACTTCAAAACTAGAATTTTTAATTATTCTTGATTGAAGTCTCTCATTATTAATTTTTAGCTTACTAAGTTAGTAACTTCATTAATTAATCTTTTTGTTTACTAATTTGTATCTTTCAAATTTCAATTGTAGGTGTCTGAGCCCCTGGTTAGAGTTTTGTGCTTGGTTGATGGGGGATCAAACCCCAATGGGGTATCTTTATGAGGCCATGGATAGGGCCAAAGAGTCTATAAGAAATTACTACAAGGGGGATAGACTCAAATATGATCCCATTTGGGAAATTATTGATAAGAGGTGGAACAATCAGCTCCACCAACCCATTCATGCAGCAAGGTACTTCCTCAATCCCCGTTTCAAGTACGATGATTCTTATTCAGATTTTACTAAGACTTGATTTCACTTTTTTTTTTAGGTTGTGTACTAAGACTTGATTTCACGTTGTATTTGTTTCAACTTTCAGGGAGGATGATTCTTTTTCAGATCCTAATGGAGAGGTCATGGAGGGCCTCTCTCGATGCATTCAGAGGATGATACTCAGTGATGCGGAGAGAGACTGTGTTGAGACCGAACAACAAATGTATGTGGAATCAAGGGGTACTTTATTCTCTTTAGACTTGTCAAAGAGAGCAAGAGTCACTCAAACCCCAGGTAAAAGTTAAAACATTCGCAATTTTGTCATTTGATAAATTATGTTTTCACTTTTCGTTGTTCTCTTTTCTCTTTGCTTTCTAACTTCTTAATATTTTATTTTGCAAATGAGTGGTGGCAAAGTTGGTGTGCAAGTACCCCAAATCTAAAGAAATTTGCTCTCAGAATCTTATGCCAGCCATGTAGCTCATCCCATTGTGAGTGCAATTGGAGCTTATTTGAGTCCATCCACACAAAGAAGAGAAGCAAGTTGTCCCAAAAACGCCTCAATGACCTTGTCTATGTGCAATATAATGTTAAGTTGCGCA
>MU227340.1:1432030-1450578 GCA_018584345.1 Thuja plicata | reverse complement strand
ATTTTGGGCCTTCGCATTTTGATTTTGTAGCTTGTACTTGTTTTGATATTCATATCATGCTACTCAATGTAATCATCTTTATGATTAGATACTCATAATTTTGATACTCATAGAACTCTTCCATTTGCTGATTAAACTATTTATAAATTATAATTATAATTATATTGTTCAAACTTCAATGTTCTTTGTTATTAACTTATTGTTCCATGTTCAATGTTCAAACTTCAATGCAATGTAGTATTTAGATTTACTTTTACTAATAGTAATTCAGAATTCTAAATGTCTTAGACTCTTATATTGTTATACATATTTTGATAACTAGCATTTTAAGTACCACATGTATAGTATATAGTATATACACCCCTCCCCCCTGGTCCCCTGTCGTCCCCAAATTGAGGCCCCTCTGTCCCCCCTACCCGGAAACTTGTCCCCCCGTCCCGACGTCCCCCCGTCCCCCAGGGCAATGTAACTATGGTTTTAAGTGAAAAAAAATTAAAAAGTGGAAATATATCTTTTATCCCACATTGGCCAAGAAACTATTTGAGCTCCCACAAGAAAAGAATAAAAGAGACTTAAGAGCTCATTTTGATTATGTTTATGATTATTATTGAACTTTGGTTGATTTTTGCTCTTGCTTGGAAAACGAGGGTTTGTACTTGCAACGGCCATTGGAGAACGAAGTTTTCTTCTGTGTGCGTCCATTTGAACCAGTGAGATACCTGTCAAATTTGGATTACTGAGAGAGTCTTATTCAGAGATTCTTATTGTGCTTAAAACAGTGGGTTTGCTATCAGCTTGTGGAGAGACATCAAAGGCATGTAATTGCAGATTGATAAGGGCAGATTGTGTATTAATGATGCATTATTTGGAGGCTTTGAAGACGTAGCTGATATCATTGAATAGCCGCAGCCATATATAAATCAGCGCACCAGGTTATTGGGTGCGATTTCACCTACTAAAGACTGCAAAAATTAATTGAATGTGGGAAGGATGGCGTAGGAGAGAAAAGAAGCCAACCACAGTCTCTAAATGCGCAAATAAATTTGTAGCAGCCTATTAATGGAATAAATCAGGTTCTTTATGCAAAATAGAATTTGCTTTTTGATTGTATTCATCTCATAAATAAGTTATTATTGTATTTGGCAATACATAGTGAAAATAAATAGAAGTTGCAGCAATAGTTTGATTGTATTCAAGATTTCACTTTCTGTTACTTTTTTTTTCTTCAAAACCCTTATTGAAAATCACAAAAAGTCTCAAACTTAGCAAAACAAGACAAGCAAAAACAATTCAGCAGTTAGAGCCATTGAAGGGTTCTTACATTGGTATCAGAGCGATTTACTGCCATCCTGTTGGGGTGGAAATCATTGAGCTCGCACATTTGATTTGAGTGATTGGCACTCTTGCAGTTGTCTCAGTTATGGAAAAATCCAGGATATTAACTAGACAGGGAAACCAGTTGAACAACTTAATGAAAAACTTGGAGAAGATTAAAAAAAATCAAAAAAGGATAGATGAATTGCTTTCACACCCGAGAACCATGGACAGAGTAGCACAGTATATGACTTCCATTTTTAAGGGGTCTACTTCACAAAGTGGAAAAAAAGAGAACCATGAGGTCTCTACTGGTGAGACATCTAGAAATCTTTACAATGAATTTTCAGCAGCTAGTGACCAGCATGCAGCTAATCGCATGGAGATTAAAAATCAAATTTACATTAGGGAAGATGTCGGTCACAAGACACTTCACGATGACTTCCAGATTGAGGAGAATGTTGGTACCTTCAATGCTCCAGAAGTTGTTATCATTCGTGATAAGTGATAACAATTCCGATTTATATGACAGCAGTCCTTTGTTTGAGCCTATTGGTGGTGTTGATGACAGAGCAAGTGCAGAAGATGTTGGTGCCAATGTTGGTGCCACCTTTAGTTTTGACTCGCATGATAAGAGTGTTAATTTTGCGGATTGCATGGAAAATGCGAGTTCTAGTAATTCTGATTTCTATGACAGCAGCGAGATGTGTTTGAATCAGCATGGGATAGCAGAGGGTTTATGGGTGGATGATGTTGGTACTCGTGATTTGGGTACTACTGATGATATTTATGAGGACAACTCATGTTGTAGTGAGTCTAATTTGTCATATCAGACCTTACGAAATGAATCAGAGAATTCATTGGTTGGTGATAGGTCCCAGGATCGTGACTTGCAGGGACTTGCAGTTACATGGGTAGTGGGAGCATGTGAGGAGACTGATATAGCAGCAGTTTCCACTTTATCAGATGAGTCACTTGTTGAGGTGCCTAGTAGCAATACCTCGATGGTTGATGTGTGCGTTGATGATAGCACACATGATGATTTTGATCATGAGGTGAGCATTGTGGATAAAACTTCCTATCACAGTGCGGATTTTGGGTCAGAGAGCTTACATGGGGGCCGGGGTATTCATAGACATCATGTGACCGAGCAATTGAAGGTGAGTAACAGTCAGATTGCTACAGCCTTAGAGCATTATGATACTACCTGTCAGATGTTAGTTGTATTTGGTTGGGGTGCTCCTATGTCAGATGAGCACAGTGATAGTGGTCTTTCCTTGATAGAGATCCATTCATTATGAGAGGCTGTAAGAATAATGACACATAATTACTTGCAGTTATTAGCGGACAGAGACTATCTTCTTGAGTGGGGTTGTATTTGTTATGATGCACTAAAGGGGAAGTTAGAGAAGGTTGATGAGCTCATTCATGAGCTTGAAGCGACTACAGAGATATTGGAGAGCACCCATCTAGCTCTTCAAGAGTCGCAGTCACAGTTGGATGAGGTTATCGTGGAGTTGAGCCGAGTGCAGTCTTCACCAGCTATAGATTCAGTTCAGATTTCTACAATGGCTATCAGTGATAAGTTGACACCCATGGGTTGTAGTGAGGATGTGGCTACATCCATCACGTATTTAGGTGCAGTGGACACAGTTGGGATGAGCACCTTGGTAGAGAGTTGTCGAGAGCTTTTGGTTAGGTCAGGTTCTCTAGTAGTCAGCACATTGATAGAAGATGCAGGATAGGTCATTGAGAGTTCTTGTGATGTAGAGGTGGATTCGTCGGTGAGTTGTGTGATTGTTCATGACACTACTCCATCTTCTTCACGAGATATATGCAGAGTATCCTCCGAATGGGAGATTGACTCTCATGTTCGGTTGTTTCCTTTCTCTGGAAACAATCCTGTTATTTCATCCCATGCACTTGATTCTGTTCGACAAATTGTTGAGCCACAAAGATGGAGGGATCAATTGTGGGTTTCTGGAGAGAAGATTAATTCAACCTTATCTCGCTTCGACTACACACAAAAGTATGTTGAGTACCTTCTTTTGAGAGCAGGGTTTGAGGAGAGACAATATGGGGTCAAGGTTGGTACTCATATTTGCGATTTGAAGTTCATCCAGAGTGCTTTGGAGGCATTTAAATTAGAATACCTTCACTTGTTTCATGATCGAGAGTACCCTATTAGGTATGCAGAGAGATTTGGCAGGGCATCTACCCAATTAGCAATTCAGGGCCAGAGTTTGGAGCCATCTTCTGATTCTAGAGTTGTCAGTAATGAGCCTTTGACAGAGATTGAAGCCTTTTACCATAACTATACAGCGAGGAGTGCTCATCATTTTTTCTTTGATCCACAGGTAAAGGACTTGATTATGCATCGATGTGGATTGGCTCCGGAATCATACTATCCTTTATGGGATGGGTATATGCCAACTTCAGTTGATGGAGTTAGTAGCTGCAAGTTGCTGAGAGACTACTTGCAGAGTCAGTACATCCATGGTAGTTTAGCGGAGGATGGATATCGTGGTTGTGATACAGACACCCTCAGTAGTTCTTATCTTTGTAGTATAGTTGAATTTCATACCCATGGGGGACTGGTAGAGTATCGGGTTTTATTTGGTGTAGTAGGTGATTCTGAATATCCTTACTTCCTTACAGTGGATGGATGTGTGTTTCGGTTATACTGGGATCCAGGTGGTGGCAGGGTTAGTATTGCAAGTTTGATGGGTCCCATAGGTTTGTTTCACCACTTCTGGTATGGTGAAGTTGGGATCAGTGTTGAGCCGCAGAAGTCTGTGAGTATTCTGTTAGGATTAGGTAATACTGAGAGGGGGGTGAATCAGTATTACAGCACTTTATATTCAAACTTAATAATTTCCAACTTAACCATACAATAGCTGAAATGAAAAGAACATACACATAAAGAAAATAACTCATAACACCATGATTTTGTTCACGAGGAAACCCTGGGCAAGGGAAAACCCCGGTGGGGATGATACCCACAAATTATGCACTAAAAGAATAGTGTCCCTGTTAGGAGCTTAATATTAGATTAGTACATTTCCCTATTAAAGGAATAGAAAACCCTGTTAGGGGTATACACTAAGCAAACTGCTCATACAATCAGAAAAATTGTTCTGTTACAATGCTTTACCAAGAGTAAATTGTACAAGCATCTGTTATGCTCAAGTAGTCCCAATTATAGCTTGCATCAACTTCTATCTGATTCTAACATCACAATGCATCTACGCATCTCATCTTTGCCTTCGCATCTCAAAACATCTTCATATATACCCGATCTCATAATCAATCGGCTCTCAAGAACATCACCAAACGTGTCCAACACTTATCCAATTATTAAATCCGTAGTCGGCGGTCATACTATAACAAAAGTGGGGTAGGATCCAATCCAAATCCAACTTAGCACTTCTAGATTCCACGTTATACTTCCTTAATCATCGTGACCATTCAACTGCTTTGTTTCGCTGCTATATTGTCTTCGGATGACTTCAAGAGGTTGTAACTCTCTGAAATGAACTCCAAAACACAAGCGACCTTAACTCAAAGTCTACCATATCCCAAAATACCTTCCTCTAAGCTCCCATGACTTAGTTCATCATATACAGTGCTCGTTGATCAAAGTTGTACTTCTGTACCCAGTAAACTGCTTCCTAGACTTAGTCATTTTTGTAGAACTGAATATCAAACTAAGTTTCACTCGAAGCGACCATACACGAGTAGTGTTGCCATAAATGACAACCTCTATACAATCCAAAATGGGCCACTTGCCAACATATTCTTCTTGGCAGACTTCTATTCTGGATTTGGGATCCCGATATATTTGGTTGGACACTCTTCAGTGTTCTGTTGGATCCTACGTGTGCATCGGGATTTCAGTCTAGGTTCACTGGAGAGTATTGCAGTGTGTACATGGTATGGGTTATTAACAGTGTTACTTTTGATCCGCATGTACAGGGTCTTTTTCATATGCACGGTTTCAGTGCGCAGAGTTTTGACAAATGGATTGTTGAGCACCTCTGTGCAGTTGTGATTATACTAGTGTTGCAGTTGTGTCTCAATGTGGGACAATTCTCAGTCTTCCTTTGTTTTTTAGTTCAGTGGAGTTTTTGTAGTGGAGATTGCTTGGGGACAAGCAATTTTAGGGAGGGCGGACTATAATGTCCCCATTTTCATGAGCATCAGAGTTGAGGATTTAGCCTATTATTCTGTGCCTCGTAGGCTAATGAGGTTGGTTAGAGGGTCCTTTGCGGGATGCATCTTCTTCAAGGGTCAGGGTTTTGCAGGTTTGGCTTTTGTTCGAGGTCTCCAGGACTCTGTATGCAGTAATTGCTATTTATAGTAAGTTTTGAGGGGGATAGAGAGGGACCCCTGCTATTTTTAGTTTTAGAAATGGGGTATGGTCGTATGTAGCTTGATCACGTCAGCTTCCAGTTCAAACAGCGTGCAGAGATTGAGTAATAATGGCGATATTAATATTTATTTGGTTAAAATAAATATTAATAGTTTTGAGCTTATATTGTAAAGTTATAATATAATTTTATATTATAACTTAAGTGACTTAAGTGAAGGGTCAATTAATTTTAAAAGATTTATTTGTGCACCAACTATAGAGTTTTAAGTGAAAAAAAAAAAAAAGTGGAAATATATCTTTTATCCCACATTGGCCAGGAAAGTGTTTGAGCTCCCACAAGAAAAGATTAAAAGAGACTTAAGAGCTCATTCTGATTATGTTTATGATTATTATTGAACTTTGGTTGATTTTTGCTCTTGCTTGGAGAACGAGGGTTTCTACTTGCAGCGGCCATTGGAGAAGGAAGTTTTCTTTTGTGTGCATCCATTTGAACCAGTGAGATACCTGGTGAATTTGGATTGCTGAGAGAGTCTTATTCAGAGATTCTTATTGTGCTTAAAACAGTGGGTTTACTATCAGTTTGTGGAGAGAAATCAAAGGCTTGCAATTGCAGATTGATAAGGGCAGATTGTGTATTAATGATGCATTATTTGGAGGCTTTGAAGACGTAGCTGATATCATTGAATAGCCGCAGCCATATATAAATCAGCGCGTAGGAGAGAAAAGAAGCCAACCACAGTCTCTACATGCACAAATAAATTTGTAGCAGCCTATGACTAGAATAAATCAGGTTCTTTATGCAAAATAGAATTTGCTTTTTGATTGTATTCATCTCAGAAATAAGTTATTATTGTATTTGGCAATGCATAGTGAAAATAAATAGAAGTTGCCGCAGTAGTTTGATTGTATTCAAGATTTCAGTTTCAGTTACTTGCTTTTTGTTCAAAACCCTTATTGAAAATCACAAAAAGTCTCAAACTTAGCAAAACAAAACAAGCAAAAACAGTTCAGCAGTTAGGGCCATTGAAGGGTTCTTACAAATGCCAAAACACGAGGGTGCCTTCCACAAAGTGACATCATAGGAATGACATAAAATTAATTCATAGGCTAAAATAAATAATTAATTAACATTAATGCCAGGACTTGGCAAACATTAAGACCCCTTAATCGCAACAAGTTGTTGACTGTAATGTTTCAGGGTTCATTTGTAACAGCAACATTATTCTAGATCTAGATCCATTTCGGGTAATATGTTGATCAACTAGGTCAACCTAATCTGAATAGTAATATTTAGTGTTGTGTCATCTTTTCTTAATAGAAGGAGAATTCCAATGCTATTCAACATTCAACATATAATTTATGATTTATTGTTACTCAAAAATATATATATAAGATTAGAAATTTTTTTATAGTATTTGACTAACATCAATGTCTTCTTAGTGGTTCTTTCTCCCTGTCCCTTTTCAGAGATTATTTATTTAGAAAATGTAAAAATAATGTTTTCTTTTTTTAATTTTATGCCTAGGCATTACAAGTCCCTCTAGGTTTGTCTGGGTTCACCTAGAGTACTACCCAAGCACCCTAGGCAATACTCTAGGCATACCTAGAGGAGAACCAAACCAGACCCATCCCAATACAAGGGAATCCTTAAGGCACCCCAAGCAATAGTCTAGGCAAACCCTAGGAGTACATGACCATTTCCATACAAATAGGGGGTTTTTGAAGGACCCAGTAAAATAATAATTGTAAGACTCACATATGTACTCACAAATGTTAAAATTAAACTATTTCCAATGTAAACATTCAATTAAGAGAACAAATTAAATAAAAAATTCATAAAAGAAATAATTAAGAGACTAATTTACATTTATATGTATGAAAATAAGTATCTAATATGGGCATCCCATTTAGAGACCAAATCATGAAAAACCAATGGCATGAATAATTCTTAGACTAATTTATGCGTGTGGGTGTTAAAACCGAATATTACCAATATTAGCATCCAAGTTGGAAAACAAATCATTAAACTAAACCATGCCAGAAAGAATTCTAAGATAAACTCATGTTTGGAGGTGTTAAAATTGAGAACGACAGCTCTCACCAAATAAGAGTAAGTTTTTACAATGCCATTAGCCAATCTTAGAGAACAATTGATAAAAACCCATAAATATCTGAAACTGTTTAACTAATTGTAAGCTTCATAAATGTAAGCACCAAATTGTCCGAATAACTGATAAAAACCTATTACAACAATAATTCCTGAGACTGATTTTGGATCAATGGAAAACTCACATGCTCCTTTAGATGCTGCAGCCTCAACAAGTGTCAGATTTACAACGAGAGGGGGCAGGGGAGCTTCCTCTCCTTGCCACGCTTGCACAGTGTCTTCGACTTGCTTGGAATCCTTCGTCACTGCTACTGTAACGACTATAGCAACGAGCACAGCCACGGCAAGGCTCCATTCCATGCAACCCCACTTCCTCCTCAGCACCCTCCAAATCGTCATTTTTCTTTCAAAAGAAAATCACATTCAATTCACGAAACTAAGCGACCTCAGAGGACTATAACAATCAAATTTGAGAAATAATTATTTCACACGCTTACCCGAAGTTGGACGCTTCTGGCATTCGCAAATGCCCTTTCTCTTTGTTAGATTGTTGAGGGTGCCCGCATACACTGTGATTGAGGTTAGGTATCATATTGGTGGGCCTGTGCTACTAATGCATTCAGCATCAGGTGGATCTGTTAAATGTCCCTGCTACCGATGCATTCTGCACAAACAATCAATAATTTGGTTTTAAAACAATTAGCGGTTGCACGTTACATGATTTTTTAATTGTAACGATGAATCACGAGTTGTGATTCAAAACGCCGAGTAAACAATTTGTACAAGCTCATTTTATAGAATTGTTTAATGGAATCAATCGGACTGGTGAGAGATATTAATTCGAAGCCATTTTATTTATTTAAAAAATATTTTATTTTACTTTTGAATTGTTTTATTTATTTCGATACATTAATTTTATTATTTCTGTGTTTTAAAATAATAAATAACATTTATATATTCGGTAAAATTATAATTTAATTTGAAATTTTTCTTTGTATTTTATCTATTTTAATTTTGTTTTTCCCAAAATAATATTTAAATTAGCATATATTTATCATAATTGTCATTTTTCTATTTTTCAAAGTGTGGCATGAAAGTATGAAAAAAATAAAATTATAGGAAGTTTTTTAGTCAAATTCATTGACACATTTTTCATGAGTAGTGGTATGTAAGAACCCATCTCTCGTGAGATCGAAATGAACACTTAGCACTCATTGCATCTTAGTGATGCTCACATAGGTGAAGCATTAGGACTTCCCAAGCGGTCACCCGTCCTAGTACTACTCCAACTCAAGCGTGCTTAACCATGGAGTTTCCTCCAAAGTTAAATCCACTTAGCTAGCAACCTCATGTGAAAGATTGTCAATTTTAAGACAAAAAGGTAAGTGTTTTAACAAGTGTGGTGATTCTATATTGAAATATTGTAATAATAGAGTTTGTTTTGTTGTATTAGATAGAAAATGTATATTGTTATTTTCAAAGGGTATTTGCAATGTGTTTGAATTTACTTTATATTCATGTATTATATTGAAGTCAAAAAAACATATCAATGATTTTCGTTGTGTTAGAAGAAGCTTTTGTCTAGAGCATTCTTTGGAAATTGAACAATGATTAAATATGACAATCTTGGATCATTCAAATGCCTCTAGAATGATTATGTAGAGTTAGATTTCTTTTAGTGCACTAATTGAAATGTGTAAATGCAAATAGTTATCAAGATTACTTATTAATTATGGATGATTGAGATAAATGCATTAAAATACAAGTACGTAGCAACATAGCATGTAAAGTATTGTTTTATAAACTGACGCAGTGAGGGTTAATGCTCTGGGCCAAAGGCACTCAAAAGCACTAAGCCAACTTGCAGATAAACAACTCAGAAGCTAACAACATAGAGAAGGAAGAAGGGAATGCAGATATATTTATTTACTTCATCAACCTTCATACATGTCAGGCTGTAATGCCTTCCCGGTTATGGCCAATACAAATAGAAATGTACTACAGAATAGTCCTCATACATGTAAGATCTAGAAACCCTAGATCTCCAAGCTATTACCAACTTAACATTATCTCTAGCTGCTCCTGATGATGCCCTAATCTAAGAACATAATACTATATTTATGCAACAACCACCGAAAGAGGTCGGCCTCAAAGATCCAACATGGAAAAGAGCAACGACCCCAAAATAGGTCCACACGTTCCCCAAAGATAGATCCAACATTAACTACATGACCAAAATTAAATGCAAATGTCGGCCCCAAAGAACCAACAAGGAAAACCCACTCGGTTAGAGAGGAAACAAAAAACCACCAAGCACACCGAGACAGGTCGGTAAAGCCATGCTAGAAATAGTAACCGAGCGTGGTCAATGAAGCAACAACATAATGTTCAACCGAGCACACCAAAGAAGTTACCGAGCAGTTTAACAAGCGTCTCCAACAAGCCACCGAGCAACAAACAAATATATTTTTGGTTGACACAGGATTGCCAAGAACCCAAGATGCTCTTGCATCAGACACCTATGATTAAAAGAAATGATTCTCTAAATCATGAGTCAAGTACGACCTAAATTGAATCCAACTTAGATTGAGAAATCTAATTAGAATCTTCAACTGGTTTGTTCTTCCACTTTACTAAGTACTCCATGTAATCATTTTCTCTTGTGCTTCTGCTAATTCTCTGCTCCAAAATATGTTCAACTTATTCTTTTTGTTTCTTAGGATAATCACTCGAAACTATCACTTCTTCATCAGGTTCATGATACTCATAAAAATCTAAAATATTGAATCTAGGTGATATATCCATGTCCTTGGGTAACTCTACTTCATAAGTATTTCCACTGTCAAACTTTCTTAATATCTTGCAAGGACCAAACTTCTTCATCTTCAATTTATCGTATGTTCCAACAGGAAATCTGCCTTTCTTCAAATGAACCATCACTTCATTTCCAACTTCAAATTCTTTATGTCTCCTTGATCTATCTGCACTATCCTTGTATTTTGTATTACTTTGTTCTAACTTATGTTTCACTTCTTCATGCAATGACTTCATAAACTCGACAAATTCTTCTCCTTCAACACTTCTCTTCTCTTCTCCAGCAATATCTCTCAAGTCCGATATACCTCTCGGTTGTATGCCAGTAAAAATATGAAAGGGTGTCTTGCCATTACTCCCATTTATTGAAATATTATATGCAGACTCTTCTTGTGCTAACATCAAATCCCAATTACTTGATTTCTCTCCAACTAAGCATCTTAAAAAACTACCCAAACTTCTATTTACAACCTTTGTTTGTCCACCAATATGTGGATGAAATGTAGAACTATATTTCAACTCGATGTCCAGCTTCTTCCAAAGAGTCTTCCAAAAATAGCCAACAAACTTACTGTCTCGGTCAGAGATGATACTCTTCGGTAATCCATGCAATCTGACAATCTCTTTGAAGAACAGATCTGTTATATGAACTACATCTGATGTTTTTCTACATGGTATGAAATGTGTCATCTTGGAAAATCTATCCACAACAACAAATATGGAATCATTACCTCTTACTATCCTCGGTAAGCCAAGAAAAAAAATCCATGTTGATATCACTCCAAGGTTTCTCAGGAATAGAAATTGGTGTATACAAACCATTATTCTGAATTACTCCTTTTGCAACTTGACAAACTCTACAATTCCTCACAAATTATGATTATCTTGATACAATTGAGGCCAAAAATAAATTTCCTTAAGTAAACTCAATGTCTTGTTAATGCTAAAATGTCCAGCCAAACCACTATTTTTTTTTCTTTATCAAATTCATTCTCATTGATCCTCTTGGTATACACAACTAAATACCTTTAAACAACATCTCTTCTTGAATGAAATAGTCTTAAAATCTACTCAGTTGCTCTGAAATAGGTGCTTTGCACATTCTCCACTGCTCAGAAAAAACAAAGGTCAATTTCATACAAATTCTCATATCATCAAAACCAAGAACCTCAATTCTCATTTCATTCAACAAAGATCTTCTTCTACTCAATGCATCAGCAACCCGGTTAGATACTCCACTCTTATGCTTTATTACAAATGTGAAATTCTAAAAATACTCTACCCATTTCATATGTCTATGATTCAACTTATTCTGGCTACCCAAATACTGTAAAGACTTGTGATCAGTATACAACAAAAATTCACTTGGCATCAAATAATGTCTCCATTTCTTCAGAGCTTGAACAATAGCATAGAATTCTTGATCATAGACAGAATATTTTCTTTTGGCATCATTCAACTTTTCACTAAAGAGATCAACAGGTTTACCTTCTTGAGTCAACATAGCTCCTATTGCACTGCCACTTGCATCACATTCAACTTGGAATACCTTATTGAAATCAGGTAGGGCTAACACAGGTAATTCAGCAACCTTTTGTTTCAAATTCTCAAAACTCTTATCAACTCCATGTGTCCATTTGAATTCTCTTTTGTCTCCTCTCATGGTCTCAGTCATAGCATTAAAAATAGAACTGAAATTTCTGATAAAGTTCCTGTAAAAACTTGCCAATCCATGAAATGATCTTAACTCACTCACATTCTCAGGTGTAGGCCAGTCAAGTATAGCTTCAACTTTTTTAGGATCCATTTTCAAACCATCTGTTGAAATCACAAAACCTAAATACACAAGTTCTTCTTTCATAAAGGTTCATTTTTCAAATTAATCAACAAATTTTCCTCTTTCAATCTCTGCAATACCTGTCTAATGTACAACAAATGTTCTTCTATGGTCTTACTGAATATCAGAATGTCATCCAAATACACAATCACAAATTTACCCAAAAATTTCTTCAAAACCTCATTCATTAGCCTCATAAAAGTACTCGGTGCATTAGTTAAACCAAAGGGCATAACCAACCACTCATACAAACCTTCTTTTGTTTTGAAAGCAGTCTTCCATTCATCACCTTCTCTGATTTTGATCTGATGATATCCACTCTTCAAATCAATCTTGGTAAAATATTTTTCTCCACTCAAACAATCCATCATATCATCCATCCTCAGTATAGGAAATCTATACTTAACTGTGATCTTGTTGATTCCTCTTGAATCAATACACATTCACCATTCTCCATTCTTCTTAGGTGCCAATACTACTGGTACAACACATGGACTCAAACTTTCTCTGATCAAACCCTTGTTCAACAACTCATGAACTTGTCAATTGAGTTCCTCATTCTCGGTCGATATCAGTCGGTGTGGTGCCTTGTTTGGATAACTAGCTCTAGGAATTAGATCCATACAATGACTAATGTCTCTCATCGGTGGTAAACCATCACGTACATTATCTAAAATGATCTTCTTATATTCAGTGAGCAACTTCTCAACCTCTTTAGGAACTTTATCTTCTGTCTTTTCACTTGATTTGTTAGGGATCAAAGCATAATAAACATCATTTTTCTTTAGATCTTTAACAAATTGTCTACCTTCCATCAAATAGACTTCCATAGATGTGCATATTCACCAACAGATTCTTCAACCAAAGGTAACAAGATTTTCTTCTTTCCATCCATCCAAATAGTATATTTGTTCACTCTTCCATCATGTATAACATGTCTATCATATTGCAAAGGTCTACCCAAGAAAATATAACAACAAACCACAGGCATAATATCACACAACACCTTATCATAATACTTTCCAATCTTTAGATTTACAAAACATTGTTCACTTACCATCAGTGTGTGTTCATTCTTGATCCATGAAATCTGATAGGGCTTTGGGTACTTCATTCTTTACAACTACAACTTTGCAACCATCTCCTTGGATGCCAGATTCTCTGAACTTTCACTATCAACAATCACTTTCCAAACTTTGTCTGCAACTTCGTATCTGATTTTGAACAAACTCTTCCTTATAGGATCTTGCTTGTTTTTCTCACACAGTAATCTTCTGACCATCAAGTTTCCTTCTTGTTTAGGCTCATTCGGTGAATCCTCTTACACCAAAGTATTTCTGCTACTATCAGCCTTCTTGCTTCCATGTGTGCACTCAAATGACTTATGTCCTCCACAATTATAACAAGTTCCTTGGAACCCTCTTCTGCTATAACCACCTTAGTAGGAATTACCTCTACCTCTGAATGAATTTCCACCTTTCCACTCAGTCTTACCCTTATCTTGATTTGTTTTGTCTTGATCAGATATGCCATTGTCTCTATTAGATCTACCTCTTCCTCGAGAGAATCTACCACCTCCGCCTCTTTGCCTTTGTTCATGTCTTCTGTTCAATTTCTCTTCAGCTTTTAGGGAAAAATGATAAGCCTCCTCAATGCTTTCCATCTTTACAAAATTGATCTCTTCCTGAATAAAATTCCATAAGCCATAGAGGTATATTGCAATTATTTCCACCTCATCTTGAACATGTCCAGATCTGATGTCTAAGCTATAAAATTCCTTGGTGTAATCCTTTTTTGAGCTATCTTCTACCTCAAACCTTACATTATCCTAACTAGGTTAATCTGGTAATCACAAGGTAGAAACTTGCCTTTAAAATTATTTATCATTTTATTCCATACCTTGATATTGTCTTTACCCTTCTTCTTTTGATCCAATTGCAGGTGCTCCCACCAAAAGGATGCATGTCCTTTCAATTTTGTGCTTGCAATATTTACCTTTTTCTCCTCTGTTATGTTCTCATATTCAAAGTATTTCTCCATCTCGATTATCCAATCTATCAATTCGTCAGAATCCAACTTTCCACTCTACTCAAGAGGATTAAAATGAGGTGTGGATTTCAAACTTGTTAATTCCTCCAAGAATCTTTCTTTGCCTTGATCCATTATAGGCTCTGGTGCAACTTCTTCCTACACTTCTTCTATTTCATCATCACTAACATCCTCAAGATGTCTTCCTCTGTGTTGGGTTATCTCAACAACATCCAATCTAGCAGCAATCTGCCTTAACATATCAGTTAAGCCTGGATCTGCATCATGCCTTCCTCAAACCATCTTGAAACCCTCTGCAATTGTAGGTTAGATTGCAATCTGCTACCCCACAACAATAACCAACTAGGATTTACAAGAGGAACTTTTGATCTAATCTTCGCTCTGATACCACCTGACGTATGGGGGGTTAATTGTTTGGGCCAAAGGCACTCCCAAGCACTAAACCAACTTGCAGATAAACAACCTGGAAGCTTACAACACAAAGAAGGAAGAAGGGAGTGCAGATATACTTATTTACTTCATCAAACTTCATACATGTCGGGATATCAGGCCTTCTCGGTTATGGCCAATACAAACAGAAATTTATTACAAAACAATCCTCATACATGTGAGATCCAAAAACCCTAGATCTCCAATCTATTACCAACTTAACATTATCTCTAACTGCTCTCGATGATGCCCTAAACTAAGAACATAATACTATATTTATACAACAGCCACTGAAAGAGGTCGACCTCAAAGATCCAACATAGGAAAGAGCAACGACCCCAAAATAGGTCAACACGTTCCCCAAAGATAAATCCAACATTAACTACGTGACCAAAACTAAATGCAGATGTCGGCCTAAAAGAACCAACAAGGAAAACCCACTCAGTGAGACAGGAAACAAAAAACCACTGAGCACACCAGACAGGTCGGTAAATCCACGCCAGAAATAGTAACCGAGCACGGTCGATGAAGCAACAACAGAACGTTCAACCGAGCACACCAAATAAGTTACCAAGCAATTTACCGAGCATCGCCAACAAGCTACCGAGCAACAAACAAATATATTTTTGGTTGACACGGGATTTCCAAGAACCCAATACGCTCCCGCATCATAAACATTAGTGAAAATAATAAAGGTGAGATGTCAATCATGCTTGAATTTTAAAAAAAAAAATTGGTAGGCCAAATCTCCAAGTTCTCAATGTCAACCCTACAATTATGATCTAGTTCCGTGGTAGAAAAGGGCCTAGATTATGGTGGCTAGTGTGCATGGGAATGTGTGAGAGCGTGAGAGTAAATAAATAAGTAGACAAGACAAATGGTAGGGGAATGAGAACATGGAAAAGCGGAAAAGTGGTAGGAGTATAACATCTCAATTGTAATATACTCATAAGAATTGAACGTTAACTACCCAAACATTAAAATATTCCTCTCCTTTAAACATTTATTTCATTCCAATAATGTTAAGCCATGCATGTGACAAAAATATTAATTATATTGTAGGAGAAAGTATTTGATTATATCGTAGCACAAAAATGCAAAAACAAACAGGTGTGCAACCTAACAAATATTGGTAGCCCACTGATCTAACAAGATCAAGCTCGAATTAAGATTTAAGTGCTAGATTATATTATTAGTGTTCTCGTCTAGAAAAAAATTTCGCCAAGGTAAAAACATGTTTCACAATTTACTAATGAAATTATTACTATCACTTAAGGATTATATAATTGATAAGTCTAATAATAAATTCTATTTTAAATTTAGAATTTTTATTTTATGTATTAAAAAAATTCATATCAATATAAATAAGTTGTATAATAAAAAAATTGATAGGTGAAATGTAGGATGAAGTTTGACTCTCTTTTAAAGAAATCAAAAGAAAATTTTAGTAAAAGCTTCAATTCCAAAAAATAGTGAGAAGAAGTCTAAAAATTCTCAGAAGAGAGACTAAGAGAACTATACTATTTGAAATCAAACTAGAAAAAAGATAAGGACGACTTATAAATTAAAACTTCTCAAATAGATCTTAGCTAGAAGGGAAAAAATGCTTCAGATAATGTTAATTCACATTTCCTTTCCCATCACTTTCTAAATTGTTTTCTCCTACACCTAGTGAGAAGGATGTCCATGGCTTATTACGTCCCTTCGTCCATTAATATTTGATCTTCTAAGTCAATCTTTTTTGCTTCTATTCCCTCCTTTCTACTTCTAGCTTTGCAATTTATCTTATTAATTTCTCTTAATATTTGAAAGATAGTGATGATATTAAGGGGGATAAATTGTCACTATTAAAAAAAAGCTAAATTTTCCAATTGATACTGTGTAGAGAGGGTTTGGATAAAATGAGCTTCATCTTCAAATATTTGTTCCAAACAATGTTGGTAGTCCTTGTCATCATTGTAGATTGATTAATGCTATAGAAAGGAACACACTATGGAAGTTGTTTAAAGATGGAGGCACAAGCTCTACCTCCCTTTCTATATTGCAAAAATGTCAATCTAATTTGTAGCCTCACAAGTCACAACTTGAATTTAAAAAAATCCTATGATCATATCATTCAAAGTGCTTATATAGAGTGTTAAGTTTCCTCCCTGATTTCTTAAGGAAGACATAGCTTATGCTAGGTGATTATCCAAATAAGAAATCTAAAATTTCATGGCCCAACATGTTGCAATGAGAATTCCTCTTGTTAAAACACCGTAAAATTTTGAATTGCAACAAATTGTCCAATGAGAAATGTATCTTAATTGACTATATGATAAGCTTGGATAAATCTCCATAGCTAAGATTAATTTCATATAAAATCCCACACGTTTAATCAACTTTTTTATTTTCCTTAGATCCATTATGATTAGTGGAAGGTTAAATAGGCATGACCAAGCTGGAACAATTATAATGATTTCAATTATGGAATAAAAAAATGTATTCATTTAAAAGTAGAAATTAAACTAGCCTTATACTAGAACCGTGGGTCATTATTTTGTAGATTATTTCAATATTTAATCAAGAAAAACTACTAAAGAAAAATGTGTGCTATAAGAACTCCTTCAAGGGAGTTACCATCTTTCTCCAAATTGTTTTAGTCTATTAAACAAAATATTTATAAGGTGACTCATTCCCCAAGCATTTAGCAATTATAGTGTCCTTTGTGGTAGCTTGAATGTTCTCTTTTAAAACACGGAGATCTAATGGTTAATGTTCTCTTTTAAAACATTGAGATCTAATGGTTCAACCTTTATAATCATACAAGTGGCACCCAAGCATGAAGTACCAACATGTCTTACTTCCAAAGGAGAATAAAAACCTAGATTTGAGATGACATTGATCACATTTAAAGATGAAGTCAAATAATTAGTAATTACAACATAACAATCCATCAAAAATCAAACAAAGATTATAGATTTTCAAATTTCCAACGTTTTTGATCTTTGTAAAATGTGTTATCCATTTAACTCTCTGCCTTTTTATTTATAAATTTTTATAGTAGTGAGAGATGAGAAAGGGGAAAGAACTCCTTCTAATACCACCTAGTATCATCTACATGGAGTTGACCTAGTCATTTTTTTCCAAAAGATGCACATGTTGAGGAAATTGCTACCGTCCATGTTAAGGATCTCACATCAAGTTGTTAAACCATGTCACGAGTCCCTAGGGAAGATGCAAGACACATTCTAACTACCTCCCCCTTAGCGTTACTCAAGCAAATTCAAACATATAGTTTTACGCGGTTTGCCAAAAAGGTGTTTATTAGGCCAGCTTAGCCACATATGTATTCTGGTCCACTTGATGTCATATCATTCTATAATTGTATTTATTTAGGTTAATTGTGTGGTTCAAATCATTGAATGCTCTCACCTTGCACATATTGGGATCTTGGCGATCAGAAAGTGTTGAAGACATTGCATATAAATACTCTATTGCAAAAATATTTTTTTTGAAAAGTAATGTGGGTTATTACATTATGGTGTTTTTATTGATTATATTATGTTATGTGTTATTCTAAACTTTCTCCTTATTGTATATGTGTGTGTGTGTGTGTGTGTGTGTGTGTGTGTGTGTGTGTGTGT
>MU227340.1:1401589-1431980 GCA_018584345.1 Thuja plicata | reverse complement strand
ATATATATATATATAATACACACACACACACACACATATACATATGTATATACATATGTATATATGTATATGTATATGTATATGTATATGTATGTTATAATTTATAGTTACAACTTGCTAATTATGAGGGAACTTCAAACACTTATGAATGGTAGAAGGGACTACCTTAACGAATGTGAGCCAAGGATGTCACATCTTCACACAAAATTGGTCTGAGGTAGGCATAATAGTGAAGATAACAACTAAGCACCTAGGGCCATCTTCTATGGGAAGTACGATGGAATTAATGCTAGGACAAGTGAAACTATCATGCACATTACTCAAGACTTATAATTTATCACATGTTTCTAGATATAATTGTTGTGTGTGGAAATATTCTTCCATAATAATATTCATCATAAATACTAGATTAAGAAGCACTTCACATGAGATTTTATCTTTGGTTTTTGCAATAATTTATAATAAACCATTAGGTTCTTTTTTGATATTACTTGAGGTAAAGGTAATATTAGGTTCACATATAGGCTTAGGTTTCTCTTCGTTAATAAATTTCACAACATCATTGGCTTCATTAGATATATCACCTATAGGTATAAAGCCTTTATTGTTATGCTCAATAACATTGGTAGAATGGAAAGGTAAATGATTAGTAAAGATTTCCAAGTTTGGATTAGGAGATGCTATAGATTTATTTCCTTCATAATTCACACCATCCACCACTATAGAATTATAATAATTGAGTTTTTGAATTTCATGCTTCATATGAGTACATTTCTCTGTATCATGCCTGGGTTGATGATGATATTAACAAAAGCCTTTTGAGACAAAGAAAGGTTGAACAATTTGGAAGTATCTATAGGACAGATAAGATGAAGCTTCATCACATTATTGTTCATCAATTGAAGCATGATGTTATGCAAGGAGTTAGAAAGTGGTGTGAAGTTGCATTTCTTGATTTTATAAGAAAAGTGAGCTACAGTAGGAGTTATTGTAGCTACAACTTAGGTATCAATATGATTGGAAGAATTATCTCTATTGATCTTATTGAAGTTTTTGTTTTGCTTTCTAAAGTTTTGAAATTTTTGATGGACATATTCATTCCTATCAACTGGAGTGAACGATCAAGAAGCTTCATATTAACTAAATTGAAGTTGATAATTATGAAGTGTTGTGCACAATTGTGTGAAATATGTGAATCCATAAAATAAAAGATTACCTTTAATGTAGTTTTACAAATTATTAATGAAAATCCTTTGAATATCAACCTCAAATACATATAAGTAATTTATGCATACAAAGGTTTATATCTACCAATAAAATCAATCTTTTTTAACTAACACATTATTTTAAATGCAATCAATTAGTCAAAATAACTTGTGGCCGAATGTTCTTTGAAAATGTTGAATATATATAGATATAACAATCACTAAAAATTTGAAATGACAACAACAAATGGAGCGGGGAGAATAGTGGGGAGGAGAGCGGGGAGGAGGACAACAACCAAATTCAAATTTGAATTTGAGTGGGACTGGTGCGAAGAGAGCAGATGTTGGACCTTCTTCTGCGCACAGTAAACTGGAGGATGCTAAGGACAAAGGGAAGTAAGGCAGTGATCCCAATGCTGGAAAATTGCCTAGGGACCTGGGGCCCAGGCCTAGCGAGTCAGGGGTTCAACAAGAAAGCAACAAAAATTGGTCTTCCCTCTTTGGCGTCAAACCTACGGGTAAGTCTTCTTTACCACCTGTTAAGAATATCTCGGGACCATCCCAAGGGAGCTTTGTCATTGATATACTTGACCAAATCATTGATCACACCATAGCAAGAATGGAAAACTCTCTAGTTGGGAGATTCCTGGGGGTTAGACCCAATATTGAAGTGGTGCGTGCCTATGCCTCTCAGAAATGGGAATTGAAAGGGCAAGTGGATGTGGTGGCTATGGAAAAAGGATGTCTATCCTTATTTTTTTTCCTATGAAGAGGATAGAATGAAGGTTTTATGCAATGGACCATGGATGATAGGAAAAATACCTTGGTCCTTCAAAAATGGTGTCCCAATCTAGTCTTTGAGGATGATTAGATAAACCAAGTGCCGGTTTGGGTTAAGCTTCATGGCCTCCCTCTGGAGTACTGGATAGAGGATATATTTGCAAAGATAGCCAACTCCTTTGGAGAACTATTATCCATAGACCCTGTTACAGCTTCAAGAAGATGACTAACCTATGCCAGGATCTGTGTGGGGATAACGTAGGATGCTAATATTCCTGAGAAAATAAACATTCACTCAAAACTAGGATCATGGGAACAAAATATAGAATATGAATCTATCCCCTTTGCGTGCTTTTATTGTAAGAAAGCAGGGCACTAGGCAAAGAAATGCCCGTCTAAAGTTTCCCAAAGAAATATAAAGAAATGGATACTTGTTGGAAAGGCGAAGAATAATGGGGGAGAGACTTTAAGGGTGACCCAGCTTAACAACATAGAGGAAAAGGTTCAGACCTTGAGGACTAGTGATGAGAGCATGGTCAATGACCAAATAAATAATGGAAGTACTAAAAGTAATGAATGCCCACAAGACCAAGCAGAGGAAAGTGGTAATGGGGTGAAATACAGGGAGAATACAAGAAAGAAATGACAGTAAAAGATACCAAAGAGGAGGGAGAGGTTAAATTACCTAGTAGCCTTGAAGTTATCAATTAAATAGTGCAGAGCCCATAGGCCACGTGAAATCATCACAAAGTGGAGTACGAATCAGAATGACAGGATGCTCAACAGTGCATTATTTTAGGACAAGGGTCCTTAGAATCATTATAGAATTCACCCCAGGCGATAAGAAGTACAATCTCGGATGTCAAAATGCCAATATGGGGAGATGTTGTGTCCATCAGTCAAGCTCTAAAGAGATACTAGAGCGAATAGGATGATGGGACAGAGGCTCCTGAGGAGGAGAAAAAATCAAAGAATAACAAGAGTAAGACTAGCCGACTAGTGAGAGCAATAAGGAGTAACAAAAATGGGGATGTGGGAGGAATGATGTCTTCTCCTGGTTGGTCATCGAACCAGAAAATAAGAGCCAAGGAGGCCTAGAAGAACATAGTGGATGGAAGCCAGATGACCATCCTAGAGGTGGGATCTTTTGTCAAGGTATGAAGATTATCTCTTGTAACATAATGAGATTGAATAACCCCCACAAGTAAGATCTTGTTAGAAATATGATTAGAGATAATAGACTAGAAATTTTTTTGATTCAAGAAACTAAAATGCTTAAGGAGAAAGTAGAGAAACTCATTTTTTTAAGAATGACAATATCTGTGAGGGTGAATCTAAAGGTGCTTTGGGTGGTATTGCTACCATGTGGAACTGTGATATCATAAAAGGTGATGTTATATACCAAGGGAAAAATGTGGCTTGTATTAGATTCAGAAATCTTAAGGATAGTACCTCTTGGATGCTGACCAATATCTATGCTCCTAATACTAAAAAGGAAAGAGAGGTTTTTTTGGGAGAAGTTGTACTCTTTGAGAAAAAGTTTTAGCTCTGACGAATGGATTATAATGGGATATTTTAACACCCCCTAAAAGAAAATTAAAAAAAGGAGGAAGCCAAACTAATTTGGAGAGAAAAATGGACCTTATGAATCTCATTGATGAACATACCCTCCATGATATTGAGTTGCAAGGTATTAACTACACCTGGACTAATAGAAGGAGTGGTGAGGATCTTATTCGGGTTAGACTTGATAGGGCCCTCATTAGCAATGATTGGTTTACCTATTTATATTGCTCGATGTCTGCCCATGTGCAAGGAAGATCGAACCATAATCCTACTACTTTCCTAGCGGATCCCATTTCCAGGAAAAGGAATTTTCCTTACAAATTTGAGAAGATGTGGACTCTGCATCCACAATTGGAACAAAAAATTGAGGAATGGTGGAAGATTAATATTAAAGGAACTGCTATGTCTATTCTGGCTAAAAAACTTAAACATGTCAAGGAGAATATTAAAGTATGGAATAAGGACACTTTTGGCAATATCTTTTCTCCTAAGACTAATATCTGTTTGGATCTTAAAACCATCCAGGATTGCATTCAACAAGAAGGTTATGATAATATATTAAGAGAACAGGAAAATGAGAAATTAGTTGAACTCCATGACATAATATCTAAAGAAGAAACTTTTTGGAGACAAAGATCCAGAAAGATTTTCTTGAAGGAAGGGGATAGGAATACAAAATATTTTTTCATGATTACCCTTAAGCACAAACTGGCTAGCAGAATTTCCAATCTTATCATAAATGGTACTAGATCTGATGATGAAGATGCTATTAGAATGGAGGCAAAAAAAATTTTCTAAAACCTTCTCCAACAGGATAAAGATATGGATCAAGAGGACCAAAGGGAGTTTCTGGACTGTACTCCCCAAATCTTAAAGGACCACCACAATGCTAGTATTAATCCTATCCCCTCTAATGCTGAAATAAAAAAGGTTATTTTTTCTTTTGATGGGGACAAAGCCCCTGGCCCGGATGGTTTTCCTTTATTCTTCTTCCAGAAATGTTGGGCTATTATTGAAAAGGATGTTAAAGAATGTTTTGGATCTAGAAAATTGTTGAAGGAATTGAATGACACCTTTATCGCTCTTATCCCTAAAAACACAGGGCTGATAAAATGGATCAGTTTAGGCCAATAAGTTTATGTAATATGACCTATAATATTATTTATAAAGGTTCTTACCATAGGGATTTTTTCTATTCATCCCTCTCTTATATCTTGACAGAAGAATGGTTTTGTTACAGGTAGACAGATCATGGACTCAATTATCTATATACATGAAAATGTGCACTCATTGGTGGCATAAAAAAAGGAGGGCCTCATCGTTAAACTAGATTTATCCAAAGCATGTGATAGGGTGGACTGGGACTTTCTAATGAAAGTGTTGATGGCTTTTGGATTCAAGAAGAAAAATATTGATCTTATCTACTAGTTGATATTGTCTGCACCTTCTTTGTTTTGGTTAACAGTTCTCCCACTTCTTTCTTAGAATCCTCTAGGGGTTTAAGGTAGGAGATCCCCTTTCTCATGTACTCTTCATCATAATGGTTGAATCTTTGGGCAGGTATATGGAGAAATTATTCATGAATGGGGAATTCAAAGGCTTGAATCCTTCTTCTGCCATACAAGTCTGCTCCCATCAACAGTTTGTTGACGACTCGATTATTACGGGGGAAGCTTCAGTAAAAAATGCTACCAACATAAAAAAAGGCATTGAATAAATATGGGACAGCTTCGGGACAACTTATTAATTGGGGAAAGAGTTCGGTGTTTTTCTTTAATGTTTATGAGAAAAGACAACTGAGAATTAAGAAGATTTTGGACTGTGATATGGAGACTCTGCTAGGTACTTACCTTGGTCTTCCTTTATTCTTAGAGCCCCCAAAGTCTTTCTGGAGTTCTCTAGTGGACAAATATCATAGCAAAATCATCAGATGGAAAGGCATGTTGTTGAGCCAAGCAAGTAAGATTCAAATTTTAAGATCTACCCTTCAAGGTCTTTCTCTTTATGCACTCAATATCTTTAAAATACCTAAGAAGTTTGGAGAAGCTATTGAAAAAATTCAAAAAATGTTTCTATGGATTGGGATGGAAAAAAAGAAAAGGATAGCCCTCATTGCTTGGGAAAAGGTTTTCAGACCAGTTAATAAAGGGGGACTTGGCTTATGCAGAATTAGACACCTAAATGATCACCTTCTGGCTAAATTTATATGGAGATATTACAATTATAAGGGAGAATGGACCTTGATATGGGATAATAAATACAATAAGGAGTGTCCAAACCTTGTTAGCTTTCTTGGTTGTGACTTTGGTGCTGGAGGATCCTTTATATGGAGAAATGCTCTCAAAAATAAGGAAAACATAAGAAAAGGTGTTAAATGGAAAGTAGGAAATGGTAGAAATGTGGTATTCTGGGAAGATGATTGGATCATGCAAAATCCCCTAAAGGAATGCCCTGGATGGAAGAACTTTGAGGACTAGTGTAAGCTTAGATTTGGGATTAAAGTTGCTGACTACTAGGATAGGGATCACTGGAAGGACTTAACTGTTATTGATAACTCTTTGGGACAACTCAATAAAATTCTAAACTCTGTTATTTTGATTGGGGAAGAAGACAACATAATATGGAAGTATAGCTTGAATGGGAACTTTACTATCTCTTCTTTATATCACCAGGATTATAAGAATCTTAATGAGCCATGTTGGGCTAAAGCGTGGATTAAGGATCTCACCCCTAAGATCAATGTTTTCTTCTAGATTTTGCTGCAAAACAAGGTTCTTACAAATGATAACTTAGAAAAAAGAGCTGTTATAATTGTTAACATATGTTACTTATGTAATCAAGATGAGGAGAATGTTAATCACATGTTTCTTCACTGTCCCTATGTGAGAAATATTTGGGAAAAATGTTTTAAAATCCTTAATATTGAGTGGGTTATTCCAGAGGACATGAAGAGTCTTTTCAACTCTTGGAGCCCACCTTCAAAGAATGAAACTGTGGTTGAGGTGTGGAAGTTCATACTTCCCTATGTTTGTTCGAGGGTTTGGAAAGAAAGGAATGAGAGAGTTTTTAGAAACAAAGCGTCTATTGAAAAAGAGGTCTTCCACAAAATCAAGAGAGTTGTGAAGGAGAATTTGTATCTAAAGGAAAGTCTTATGGAATTGTTAAATGTGGATGATATAATTTTCTTTAATAATTGGAAAATTAAAGGTAATTTCAAGAAATTTAAGAATAGGACTATGAGAGAAGAAGCAAGATGAGACTGCCCTCCTAGAGGATGGATGAAATTTAATTTCAATGGTGCATCGAAAGGGAACTCCGGGGTGGTTGGGTGTGGCATAGTGATAAGAGATGAACATGAAGTGTGCAGGGCATTAAAGTTATTCCTATAGGAATTCAAACTAACCATGTCGCTGAGGCTAATGCTACTTTTCAAGGGTTAATCCTTACTAGTGATAAGGATTGTAAGAAGTTATGGTTCGAAGGTGATTCCCTTAATATAATTAAATGTTTAAATAATGAAACTTAAGCTTCTTGGTCTATACACAACATCATACAAAAAGCTAAAGTCCTAATTCAATCTTTTGAAGGTTGTGTGATTTCGCATAAATACAGAGAGACAAACACAATTGCTAACTAGGAAGCTAACATGGCATGAAAAATGGAGGTGATGATGCAATGACATGATGGGGATGACATGCCACTTCAAATGAAATAATTAATGGATAGTGACCGACTGCGGAGTAGACAAAAAAGTGTTTAAATGGTAAGTCTAATGAAGAGTTTTAATTGAGATGTGAAGTGTCATTATTACCATTTCTAGAGCAAGTACATATTTGTGATTATGAGCTGGAATTGGCACGTATTCTGGGTTCTTTTGGCAATTTTAAAAGTGGTCTATTTAATTAAAACGACATTACTAAAAATCACAGTGAAACAAATATTCTTTAGATTGAAAATATGGGTGGAAGCAAGAAGCGCTTCGAGCCTATTAACTGTGAGGAGTGGAAGGATAAGAAAAAATCTTGGATTATCTTGAAGAAAGGAGGGATGGTTGTTTTTATGGAATGACTACATGACAGAAACCCTACTGTATCAAGGCAATTCTTTAAAACATGGAAAAATGGAAAGGTGATGGTGGGGAATCAGCTCATGGAAGTCACGAAGGAGATTATTGCAAAGGCAACGGGTATGAGAATGGATGGGCTTAAGTTCTACAGAGATAAAAGCATTTTAGATAAGGCTTGGGATAAATTTCCAACTTCTAAGGAGGAAAATTCAAGATTGGTGAAGGAGGACACCTCCTACCTTAATCCCAAATGTATATCTAGGTCGTGAAGGTATATGCTCTTTGTGATCATAAGCTACATTACACTCAATGGTAGGTTCACCAGATCCTATGGGCACCATTTCATGCTTCTAAATCACTTTAGGCACAATGTCAAAATTATTTGGCCTTTTTATCTTCTAAGTTCGTTGGCTTTCACTTTAACTAGTCTGCAAAAAGACCCGAAAGGAGACCATGTCTCTCACTAGGGTCTCATGCTCCTAGTTTATGATCTAATGAAAACCAAAAAGGTGGAGATACCTCTCTTGAAGAGGAATGAGAGGGATGAGGAGGATACAAAGGGTGAAGAGGAAGTGATAGATACACCCTTAGTGTGCTTGCACAATCCCAACTAGGCCTCTAACTGACTCTAGTCTTCACAAGACCCTCTCTTCTCTTCTAGGATCGTTCAAGTCATTACTAAACTCAACTAGGAATTTCCCCAACACCAATCTAATGGTTGGTATCTATTGTACTTCACCAAGAGGTAAGTATCATTCAATTTGCCTTCACTCCTTCACTCGTCCTTGGATATCTCCAAGTGCTTTCCAAACTCCAAAAATAATCTAGTGCTTGAAGGGGGTAAAATTCATGCTTGATTAACTTTATTGCTTCCTCATGATCCCATTTGACTTGGGTATCAAGACTCTTTCAAATGATTTCAATTCTTTAGGAGAATTTGGTCTTCTAGGCCTAATTGCTCAATTAGCCCTAATCAACAAGTTTTTCCAACTTCTTTCAATATTTTCCCAAATAACCAAAAAAAAAATTGGATATTCAGATACCCTTTTCCAAGATCTCAAATATTTTGTAGTTTTTAGGTTTCTAAGTCGACCCTACAATAGGTTCCTAGATTTAAGGGATAATAGGGCTAATTAGGCTAATTTGGTGCAGACTACTGGCTTCTCCTTAAAAATGTCTCTAAATGGATTATTAATTGCCTAATCTTACTAAGAGGTATCTATGGGACCTCTGTTCTTATGAAACCACCCTTGGTTCCACTCATCCAATTGTTACCCTGCAATCATACACTATTAACTCTTATCAAACCTTTAACCGAACACACAGTGCTCGCCTAGGACATGACCATAAAATAGTAAAATTTCTCCTCTGGAATCCTACCTGCATATTTACACTATAAAGAGGCTCCCCTACCATATTTATCTAGTCCATGATGATTTGCACGGTTGGATTCTATGGGGAAACCATTTTACTCACAACTACCCTATCAAAACCAGTAACTAGACACTTTGCAAAATAATTTACAGTCCTATCCTAATGAGCTCACATAAAATTAAAATGTAAACAAAAGATGCTAAAAACTACCCCTAAAACATGAATCTAGCACTAATTCATTCCATCCAGTCCATCTAATAATACTCAAACAAAGAAACACTTGACTGTATACTAAAAACCAGAAAGAAAAGTTATTCTTACTATTCAAAAACTTACATTACATCACCATTACCTTGGGAAATGGGATTCATGATGTCTAAATATGCCTTATCCTTGTTTTTAGGCCACTACCATTAATATCCCTTCTCAACTTTGTAAGGAATCAAATGTTGTCATGCAACTTTGTAAAGTTGCAAATGTTGTCATGACAACTTTTGCATTATTGCTCCAAACTAACTTTTATGACCTCTAATTCATATTAAATGATGTAAAAACATCATAAAGGCCTTTTTAGGCATTTTCCCAACCTTTCCTAAGCCTAGAAGGTTTTTAGACCCAATTTCCCACTTTTGGATACAACTAGCACTAAACAAAATAAACTAAAACCTACTAGGTTGGATTGATCCTAGTCAAATCCACCTAGTTCACATACTGAAAGACCATATAAGGTCAAAAAGAAAACAACTGACTTGGCTAGGGTCATTACAAGCCACAACAAAACATAGGTATAGGATTTAGCCTAGGTGCTCCTACACCATCCTCCCCAAATAGAAAGATTCAATCCACCCTTGGATTGAGAAAGTTGGAATTAATGCCCAAATTCTTGAAGTCTGTCTCCCTAGCCCATGTAGCCTCTACACCATCTTGTCCATGCCACTTCACTAGGTGTTCTTTTTAATCCTTCTTCCTAGTCTATTTTTAGACTTTTGAATCCAGTATTTGCTCTGCTTTCTTGGAAGGTGTAGAGGGTAAGTTTAGTTCCTCCACCTCCTATATTACCTCAGTTAAACTCTGCTTTGGTTGCATATGTCCTTTGTATAAGACCAATTCTGCTACATTGAACACATGAGATAAACCAACATCCTCTGGAAGTTCCACCTTATATGCATTTGTGCCATATTTGGCCAGAATGGTACATGGGCCAATCCTTCTCATCTATAGCTTATTAGGAACTCCTTTCTGCAATCTTTCCTTGTTCAGATGGACCATTACTAGACCCCCTACTTTAAATTGAACATCCCTTTTTCTTTCATCCACTTTGTGCTTAATTTTCTATGTACTCTCAGTCAAAGTCTTCCTTACTGTCTCATGCACTTCCTTCATAGATTGTAAAAAATATTCTACATAGCCACTTCCCTTGGGATATTTCAACTCCCTGATTTCAAATATCCCTCTAGGGTGTAGTCCGTTGACAAGTTCAAAGGGGCTTCTCCCTGTGGTTCTATTGACAATATCATCATATGCATACTCTGCATGTCCAATGAGTTGGTCCCAAGCTTGACCATACTCCTTAGTTAAGCACCTTGGGAGGTTACCTAGACTTCTATTAACCACCTCAGTTTAACCATCTGTCTGAGGGTGATATGCAGACCCAAGTGATAGATTGGTTCCTAGCTTTTGCCATAGTGTCTTCCAAAAATGGCTCATGAATTTTGTATCTCTATCTGACACTATGCTCAATGGAACCCATGAATCATGACTACCTCCTTGAAGAATAGGTGAGCTATCTGACATGCATCATGGATTGTCTTGCAGGGGACAGAATGGGCCATCTTGCTAAGCCTGTCTACTATGACATATATACTATCAAATCCATGTTTGGTCCTTGGTAACCCTACAACAAAGTCCATACTTAAGCATTCCCATGGTCTACTTGGGATGGGAAGGGGTTGATAAAGACTTGCATTGGAGGATGTGCCTTTGGATTTTTGACACACTACACAACACTCCACACATCTCCTGACATATAAGTTCATTCTTGGCTAAAAATAAAACCTTTGGACTAACTCTTGGGTCTTATTGAATCCAAAATGACCACTAAGTGCACCATTACGCTTCTCTTGAATTAGTTTTTCCCTAATTGATCCCCTAGGGACACATAACTGACTCCGTTTAAACAAAAATTCACTTTGCAAAGTGTAATCAGAAAACTCACCATGGAAGTGGTTCTTGTGCTCCTTACATACCTTCTAGATCTCTACAAATTATTCATCCTCAGCATATAGGTCCTTAAAATTTTCTATACCCATGCTCTATAATTGTACTTCTTGTACTGTTAGTATCCTTCTACTTAAAGCATCTTCTACTTTGTTTTGCAGTCCTTTCTTGTGCTTGATATTGAAGGTGTAAGCATGCAAGTACTCTGCCCATTTCATGTGCTTGTGACTAAGCTTGGCTTGAGAGTTTAGGAAACTAAGAGCCTGGTTGTCTGAATACACCACAAACTCCTTAGGAAGCAAGTAGTGCCTCCATTTCCTTAATGCTTGGACTAGAGCATACATCTCTAAGTCATAGGAAGAGTACTTCTTCTTAGCATCACTGAGCTCCTCACTATGAAAAGCCACTAGTCTTCCCTCTTGGCTCAAAACAACTCCAATGGCAAAATTACTAGCATCACACTCAATTATGAATAACCTCTCAAAACTTGGTAGTGTTGGGATTGGTTGAGTGGCAATCTTCTTCTTCAGTAATTCAAATCCATGGTTAGCTTGCTCATTCCAAAAAAAATTGGTTTTCATCCGTCCTTTAATAGTATCTAACATAGGAGCATAAATAGCGCTAAATTACTTAATGAATTTCCTATAGTATTGATCTAAACCATGAAAACTCCTCACCTCTGTTGCAATCCTTGGAGTAGGCCAGTTAAGAATGGCTTCTACCTTGCTTGGATCTATTTTGAGGTTGCCTTGAGACAAAAGGTACACCAAATCATGCTTGATGAATTCACACTTTTCCAGGTTTATCATCAGCTCCTCCTCATGCAAATTCTTGAAAAAAATCTGCAGATGTCTGAGATGCTCCTCTTTAGTCTTGCTATAGATTAGTATATCATATAGATATAATACCATAAATTTTCCAATGTAGTCTTTTAGGACTTCATTCATGAGTATCATGAATGTATATGGGGCATTAGATAGCCCAAATTGAATCACAAGCCCTTCATATAAACCTTCTGTAGTTTTGATAGTTGTCTTCCATTCATCCCCTTCATTGACCCTAATTTGATGACACCCACTCTTTAGGTCAATCTTGGGAAAATACTTTGCTTCTCCTAGACAGTCCATTAGGTCTTTTAGCATAGGGATATGGAACCTATACCTAATGGTCATTTGGTTTATTTCCCTTGAATCAGTACAAATCCTCCAAGTTCCTCCCTTTTTTTTTGCTGAGACAGTGGGAATTGCACAAGGACTAATGCTTTTCCAAATGAGACCTTGGCTTAGGAGTTCTTGAATTTGCTTGGCAATTTCTTCATTTTGTTGGGGGGTCATCTTATAGGTTGCCTTATTTGGAAGGTTAGATCCTAGGATAAAGTCAATTTGGTGACTAAAATATCTCTTAGGGGGTAGGGTTGATGGTTTTCCATCACTTACTATGCTCTTGTACTCCTGCAGCAACTCTTGTACTTCTTTTGGTATTTTTGTCTTCTTGACTGACTTGTCTACATTTTCTTCTTTAGGTTTCAACACCAGTGCAAATCCTACTCCTTCTCCTTCCTCTAAGGCTTCTATAAACTCCTTTTCACTAACCATAAGAACATTGGTGCATGTGTTCTTTACTTCTCCCTCCTATAATAGTGACTGTATCTTAAAAGTCACATTGTCTTTCTTGAAAGAATAGGCATTCTTTGCTCCATAATGCATGGCCCTCTTATCAAATTGTCATGGTTTACCAAGAAGAAGGTGACATGTATCCATAGGTAGGACATCACACAACACCTTATCTTTATACCTTTCAATGGAGAAGTCCACCCATGCTTGTTCATTCACAAGGACATGTTGTCCTTTGTTCAACCAGGTAACCTTGTATGGGTTACTATGTGGGATCCTTTTCATCTTTAACTTGCTAACTACCTCCTCTAACACTATGTTTTCAGTAGACCCTGAGTCTATGATGACTCTACATAGCTTGCCCATCATTTTACATTTCACTCTAAACAGTGACCTTCTCTGGCTTGGTTCCTCTTTCACTCACTCCTTGATTAATGTTCTTCTCATCATCAAGTTCTCTCCTTCTTCAAACTCTAAGGGTACCCCAGGGTGTTTATTTCCACCACTAGACTCCTCTTGAACATATTTTACCCTCTTTTCATTTCCATGAGAAGTAGAGCCTTTCTTTGGACACCTATATGCAGGGTTTCCATTTTGATTGTAGTGATAGCATTTCATGTTTGTAAAGTAGGAACCTCTCCCTTGACTATTGTTCCTTCCTCTCCAATTGTTATCGGAGCCTCTTCCTCTATTGGAGTTTCCTCTTCTTGGAATCCCTTCTTGTTTCTTAGTTAATTTGGTCTCTCTTTGGTTCTTGGACTCTGAACTTCTACCATCATATCCACTTCTTTGTCCTTTGTTATCTCTTCCTCTACCTCTGCCTCTTGTATTGCTTGAGTCTTTCTTCTTTCTCAACTTCTCATCCACCTTTATGATAAGTTTGTGGCATCTTTGGACAATGGTAGGAGTAATAAAACCTAGTTCATCTTGTATATTCCACTTTAGACCATCAAGGTATCTAGCTACCTTCACACTTTATTCTTCTACAACTCGAGACCTCATGCATAGCCTTTCAAACTCTTCAGTATAAGAGTTCACATTCAAGTCTTTCTGTCTCAAATTTTGTCTCCTTTTATGTAATTGAATTTCATAGTATTCAGATACATATGCATCTCTGATTTTTGTTACCATAGCCTTCCATGTGGCAATGGGCTTCTTTCCTTCCTTCTCTCTCTGATCTTGGATAAAATTCCACCAAGTGAGTGCAGACCCTCTAAGTCTTGCCTTAGCTACCTTTACTTTTTGAGATTTTTTTATTCCATCACACTCAAAGTGATTCTCTAGTCCTTCTATCCAGTCTAGGACTATCTCTAGTTCCATCTTTCTAGTGAAGATAGGAACTCCTTCCAATGCCTTACCACTCAAAGCCTTTAGTGATTTTAAGAATGGTTCTTCATTGAGGACAGGGTCAGCTTCAGGGACCTCATCATCTACGGCAATCTCATTACTCTTTCCTTCAACCTTATCCTTCACTTCCTTAGTCTTTTCGTCTACTTGGTCCACTTTATGTTCCAATTGTGCCAATCTTTCTGTAAGAAATCTATTCTCTTCTTCTTTCTCATCCACTTTCTTGGCCAACTCTACATTTTTCACCATTGTAGATTCTCCTACTGATTCTTCTAGTCGAAACATTCACCACAAGCCAAATCTTATTGGCTCTGATACCAATCTGATAGATACACCCTTAGTGTGCTTGCACAATCCCAACTAGGCCTCTAACTGACTCTAGTCTTCACAAGACCCTCTCTTCTCTTCTAGGATCTTTCAAGTCCTTACTAAAATCAACTAGGACTTTCCCCAACACCACTCTGAGGGTTGGTATATGTTGTGCTTCACCAAGAGGTAAGTATCATTCAGTTTGCCTTCACTCCTTCACTCATCCTTGGATGTCTCCAAGTGCTTTCCAAACTCCAAAACTCATCTAGTGCTTGCAGGGGGTAAAATTCATGCTTGAAAGCTCATGATCCCATTTGACTTGGGTATCAAGAATCTTTCAAATGATTTCAAGACTTTAGGAGAATTTGGTCTTCTAGGCCTAATTGCTCAATTAGCCCTAATCAATGATTTTTTCCAATTTATTTCAATATTTTCCCAAATAACCCCCCCAAAAAACTAGAGATTTAGTACCCTTTTCTAAGACCTCAAATATTTTTTTATATTTTATGGTTCTAAGGCCACTGTACAATAGGTTCCTAGATTTAAGGGATAATAGGGCTAATTAGGCTAATTTGGTGCAAACCACTAACTTCTCAAAAATGTCTCTAAATGGATTTTTCATTGCCTAAGCTTACTACAAGGTACCTGTGGGACCTATGTTCTTATGAAACCACTCTTGGTTCCACTCCTCCAATCGTTACCCTGCAATCATACACTATTAACTCTTGTCAAACCTCTAACCGAACACACAGTGCTCACCTAGGGCATGACTATAAAAATAGTGAACTTGTTCCTCTGGAATCCTACCTGCATATTTACACTATAAATAAGCTCCCCTACCATATTTATCTAGGACATGATGTTTTTCACGGTTGAATTCTATGGGGGAGCCATTTTACTCACAACTACCCTGTCAAAACCAGTAACTACACACTTTGCAAAACAATTTACAATCCTATCTTAATGAACTCACTAAAACTTACAATGTAAACAAAAAATGCTAAAAAATACCCCTACAACACAAACCCAACACTAATTCATTCCATCCAATCCATATAATAATACTCAAACACAGAAACACTCAACTGTATACTAAAAAATAGAAAACAAAGTTCTTCTTGCTATTCAAAAACTTGCATTACATCACCATTACCTCAGGAAATGGGCTTCACGATGTCTAAATATGCCCTCTCCATGTTTTTAGGCCATTACCATTAATATACCTCCTCAAATTTGAAAGGAATCAAATGTTGTCGATGTTGTCATGCAACTTTGCAAAGTTGCAATTGTTGTCATGACAACATTATGACAATTTTTGCATTATTGCTCCAAACTAACTTTTATGAACTCTAACTCATAATGAATGATGTAAAAACATCATAGAGGAATTTTTAGGCCTTTTCCCAACCTTTTCTAAGCCTAGAATGTTTTTAGAACCAATTTCCCACTTTTGGCTACAACTAGCACTAAACAAAATAAACTAAAACCTACTAGGTTGGATTGATCCTAGTCAAATCCACCTAGTTCACACACTACAAAACCATCTAAGGTCAAAAAGAAAATAACTAACTTTGCTACGGTCAGTACAAGACACAAAAAAACATAGGGATAGGATTTAGCCTAGGTGCTCCTTCACCAAGAAGATATCATGTATGAGGAGGAAACATAGGAAGAAGAAGGGACTCCTTCGGGGTATCAAACCCCTAAGAAAATAACAATAAAAGGTTCCTCATCCAATAGAAACCAAAATAAGACTATTGTTGAGGACTCTAAAATAGAGAAGGAGATGGATGATGAAGAGTACAAGGAGAAACTGGGAAAAGAGGCAAAGAAAAGGAAACGTGGGGAGATAACAGATAGAAAAAATAAGAGGACTCAGAAAGGAAAAAACCCTAGCAAAAGAAGAATTGATTTGTCCTCAGATGAGGAGGATAAGATGGAAAAGGAGCAAGCATAGAGGCTAACTTCAGGGAGGAATTTGGGGAAGAGAATAAGAAGGATGATAATAGAGACAATAAGGATGCAGACCAAACCCCCATGCTGAACACAAAGACTAATCTACTGAAGGGTGTTGACTAGATTGTGGAGGAAACCGTAAAAATCATAGAAAAAGATACAACGAAACATGTGGCTAAACATAACCTTGCTAATGAGGACATTGGTAAGGATATTAATGTTTCTGATGACATTAAGATTAGAAAAAATTGTCTTTTAGATTTTACCTATACTCTGGGTAAAATGTTGGATGATATTGCTAATGTTAAAAAGAAAATGGAGATCATGAAAGTTGAGGTCAATATCATCAAAAAAATCAGCATAGGGGATAAACCAGTTGCAGTCTATTTGGAGGAGATGAAAGATGTGGTTGGGATCCGAAGCCTATGTGGAAATGGTGAATAAAGTATGCAACATGGAAAAGTAGCTGAAGGAAAAAGTTGACAGGGCGGTGGAAGATGATTTTGCAGGGAAAATCCACATATTGAATAACAAAGCGGAAAAACTGGAGGATACCATGCACAAGATTGGGGAGCAATGTCTAGAAAGCTTAAAGGTGTATAATGATCATGTGAAGATCTTGATGGAGAAGATGGAATAGGACAAAGGGGATAAGGATGGTAAAGAGGTGAAGGAAACCATGGGGCCTCGTAAACGTATGCGTGTTGGCACCACGAAGTCGAGCCCAAAGGAAGACAAGGAGATTGAAGATCTCAAGAACTCTGTTGGACAAATGCAACTTATGGTTGTCCAGGCATACGATCTTATGAATGGCATGTAATTTTAATGTCCATGGTCCTACCTTTTTCCTATCCCTGCTCGTATTTTTAGTTTTTGGGGGCTTTTTGTAAGGATGTAATCCTGCTAGGCTTTTTTGCTTTCCTTTCTGGGTGCTATGACACAATTTCAGCTGAACTTTATTGAATATTTGTAAAACTCTTTTTTATAGGTTTTGGGTCCTTGTAAAACTTGTTTTTATATAATCAGAAAAATCACTAAAAATTATCAATTGAATAACTAGGCATGGAGAAAAACCATTCCAAAGCTTTATCTTTTAAAGATCAAGGGAAGAGTTTTGCAAGAAGCTTTTGGTCATAGAAGAAGTCACTAAATAAAGTGTAAAATCATTTCACATGAGTGTGGGGACCACCTTTTCCATTATATTTCTTCAAACAAGGAACCTCAATGTATTGTAGAAGTGGAGTGCAAAGGATCTCAATCAAAATTGGGATACTTGTGAAATATGTAGGGATAGTGGATTTTAATTGGTTATGTTGAAAAATTATTGTTGTAAACATAAAACATTTTGCAACAAGTGGTTTATGGTTTGGTGCACAAATTGGTTTAAGAAAATTTGGATTTTCATACAGGAATTGAGCAAGTAGTATGATATGTAGTTGGAAAATTATGGTAGGTGGGTGGAGATAATGGTTTATAAGTGAAAGGGACATTGGTTGAAGGTGAAACGTAAGAATATTGGTGGATAGGATTCTTCGTATTATTATCATGAATAGCATTACCATTTTGTGAAATGGTAGCCATGATGGAAGATGCATATGTAGCAACACTGGCTATAATAAATGTAGGTATAGACATGGGTGTCTCAACTTGTGTTGGAGGATTAGAATACCCAAGCACTTTTGTGCAACTAGAAAACTTCATAGCATTATCATCCACTATGTGGGTTATACCATGTAAAACATCCACCCCATGTTCATCATTTTGAATCAACTTTCTTAAAACTCTCATCAAGGGAATTGCCTCTCAAACCAAGTTCTCTTGTCTCACAAATTATTGGAAATATTCTAATTAATTATCAATATTTGTCAATTGTTCATTAGACACTTGAGTTGAAGATTCATCCTCATCATGAGAAACATAAAGTGAAGTATTTTCCATAATGTTAGGTAAGGAAGGTATTCTATTAAGAGAAGAGGATTCACCCAAGCTCCTTCATGGAATAAGTTGACAACCAACTAAATATCAACACCTTTATTGTTTGAGAAATGAGAAGCCATGAGTCTATAAATTCTTCTCATGGGGATATTGGATTCAATACAATAGGTTATGAAACTCATACACATGCACAAGCTCCAATAGAAAACAATTTATCCTAGGAAATAAAGAAGCAAGGATATAGGCAAAGGAAAATGAATTGGTTTATGCTCAAAATTCCATTGTTTACAATTGTGAATCAGAATGTAAGAAATTAACTATAAAATCATAAATTGTATCTACAAAAAATTTCTTGCTCACCTAGGCTTCACTTTAGCATTCCTATCCTCTTATGCCTGATCATGCTTGATTCTTCTCATTCTGGTTCAAATTTTAGCTTCTCCTCTGCATTCTGGACCTCAAGTCCTAGTCCTAGACCTTTTATTGAGGACTAGATCACTTGGGGTGACATATTCCTATTAGTATATCACCTAGATTGATTTAGTTCCAACAATTAGGGACCAAATTCAAACCCTCCAACAATTATCTTGCAAGAGTGGGAAAACTAATCCCGTGTCAGCTTGCTTTGAAGTTCAAAACTTGAAATGCTAAGGATGGGTACAAAATAAGAAAATAATGTGATTAATACTCATTTTATTAATGAACCATCTTTAAAGAATACATTTGCTCAAAATTGACTATGGTAATGATATATTATCCAAAACAATATTATTATATTCATGTGAAGGCTACGATATATAAAGCTCACAAGCTTGAAGGATTCAACCACACATGTGTGCGTTATCCCTCAATCTAGGAGAAGATTTACTATCAATAAAGACAAGACACAAGAAATAGTACTAAAATAATTACAACTCTTTAATCAGTTAAGACTAGATTAACAGATTCTATAGTTGTCATTCAGAAGTAACGAGTGGATTAATGATTTATATAGTTTTCATTCAAAAGTAAAAAGTTATTATCTATCACTTAACAAAATTTAGAATAAGTATTTAAGGTTCTTTTTCAAAAGATAGGTCAACAAATATAGTTTGAGTTGGGAAGACTATTTTAGCACATGACCAATCATCAACTATAGGAAGTTACATATCTTGTGGCTATTGGAATTGTGGCACACCAATCCATCATATGTTGCAAAACGTAGTAGGAAGCAAACAAGCATACATGTAACATTTAATCTTATTTCCATCATATTTTAATCCATAAATTGCAATATAACCATATTTTAAACTATATATATGACACACACACACACACAAAAATTCTTGAGCTTAAAAGACATAACCACTATGACTATCAAATTCTAAGACAAAACTATAAACTTATACAAATAGAATAAAAAATCCACTCATCGCAGGACATAACTATTGTGTTCACCAACATATCTGAGATTTTTGCCTAGATTTTAGCAAGAAGTTATTTTCTGTCCATATTATCCAAATATACCATTAAAGTTTGCATATCTGATTTCTATTATGTTGTATATGCTAAAAAAATTCATTTTTCTATGTTGTGACCCATTTTTTACATTTCTCTTTCATAATTTCATAGTCATATGTGTCTCTCAATGAAGGACCACTAAATTCACTTCGTGCCCAAATATTTATTTCCATGTGCATCATTCTTCTTCCAATATGATTGGAAATTGGACTAAGATTCCTAGTTTGCATGTATAGGCTAGCAAACCCTATTTTGCAACCTCGCATTTTGGTGAGCCTGACACATCTTACATTTTGATATTGATATCAGGATTTAATTGTGTAAGATCTTATACATCTTACATTTTTTTTTTCATTTTCAGATTTGATTTGTATGCATTTCAATAATTTTTATGTACAATAATTTATGCATTCATATTAGATATTGTTCACCTACATTGCATTTTGGTGTACTCGATGAATCTTACATTTTGCTTACATCTGATTTGTATGCATTTCATTGAATTATATATGCAATCATTTCTAAAATATATCATTTATGCTTTCATATTAGGTATTGTTCACCTAAATCACATTTTGGTGCGCCTGACACATCTTACAACCCTCTTGATTTTGATTTGATTATCTAGATCTGGTTTATATGCATTTTACTAAATTATATTTGTATAATATCATTACTACATTTCATGCATTTAGAGATCTAGTAATTTATGCAATATTTAAATGATGAATTTATTAAGAATTTGCACTATTTAGACATCTTCATATATAGTTTTGTGTATGAGTTTTATGAGATTGAATCCTACATATAATATCCTCGTAATAAGAAGATATAGGCTTATGACTTCCTAAATTTGAATACCAGCGGTCTAGAGCTCAATCAACTAGTATTTTCCATGGGAATTCAGATCAAACCTTTATGCCTACACATGAAATACCTAATATTGTGGAGACACATTCTTACCACTCTTCTCATGATGATGATGACTCCTTGACATGAGTATCTCATAACCAAATTGGAAATATTATCAATGACTTGGAAAAGCTTGAACAATGGATGGGTCAAGAATACTTAGATAGTGAGCCAATCCTCTTGATTGAAGGTGTAGACGTCCAAAAATATTAATTAAATTAATATTTCCTATGTATTCATCCAGCTATTTAATTTAAATAATTAAATAGTTTTCCTACTAGTATTTAAATATAATCTAAATACTATCCTATTGTATCTAATTTAATAATAAAACCCCTTTTAATAAATTTATATTTATTAAAAATCCCTCACCCTCTTAATTCTTCTAAACTATGATTAATTCAAATCTAATTTGGATAATAATCTAAAGCCTACCTAGAAACCTACTAACCCAATATAGAAGCCTACCCTAAGCCTACTCTACTCCTACCCTACCCCTACCTATCCCACTTGCTAAACCTATTTTCCACTTAATCACCCACTAGTCCTACTTAAAAGGTGATTCCTAACCTTTTTATTCCTAATAGAGTGCTCACACATGTGTGATAAACTAATCCCAAGAGAGCCACCCAACTCTCTTAAATGCTCTTACAACCTTGTCTCCCACTCATTTCTCCAAGGTTGCTCACACATGTGTGAGAAACCTTGAGCCTCACAAAGCATTTGATGCTAAATTTGACCTCTCCTCCAAGCTTGTGTGTCCCTTATGTGGCTCCTATGTGGATGCCACATAGGTACCACCTCATCCAAGTCTCTCTCCTTTTTCCAAAAATATATAAATAGAGGCCTTCCCCTCTTGCCTTCCCCCATTTTTATGATTTCAATATTATTTTATTACTTAAATCATTTAGAGATCATATGTTAGGTAATTGGTAATGAATCATAGTTTCAATATTTCATTACACTCCATAATAGCTTGAATCTTCATAGAGAAAAGCTTGAGACTAGTTCTTCATACTATTTATTGAGCTCTTTCTTCATCTATTCATCTCATTTGCATTCATATTCATCATCAAATTTTCTTGGGGATTTATGTGTTGTGTTTGAGAGAGCACATCCACACCTCCATGAGAGAGAAAATAAAAAAAGCCTCTTGGGTGCACTTGTTTTAGGCTCTATCTGATGTTATTTGGATTTCTTTGTTATTTGCATGCTTATATATATGATTTGAATCTATTTTATGTGATAACCCACTAACTTTTCATGTTTGAGCTTTATCCCAATAGGTTAGAGATTTCCTCATACACATTCTGGAATGCCCGGTGGGACCCACATCTTGGTTTTGTTACTTTTTTTTTTGCATTTTTGTAGGCTTTTCGGACGGACTAACAAACAGGTGAATCTTCTTCTATAGAGGTGGCTCTGATAGAAAGGTGTCTCTGCTTGTAAACAGGCAGCTCCGGTAGACAAGCGCCTCTACCTGTAAACAAGAAGCTCTAAAAAACAAGTGTCTCTGCTTGTAAACATGTGGCTTCGACAGATAGGCGACTCTGATAGATAGGTGTCTCTGCCTATAAACATGTGGCTCTGATAGACAAATGTCTCTACTTGTAAATAAGTAGCTCTAACAGACACGTGTCTCTACCTGTAAACAAGAGGCTCTAATAGATAAGTGTCTATGCTTGTAAACAAGCAGCTCTGATAGACAGGTGTCTCTTCCTATATATAGGTGACTCTGATAGACAGGTGTCTCCACCTATAGACAGGCGTCTCCATTTAATTTAGTCTCATTTCATTGCATTTTACATTCTAAGATTTGTTAATAAGGTTTTCTTGTAGGGTTTTGTTGTTTTGTGTCTTCTAACAGTGGTTTTGCAGAATGTTTGACCAAGATCATAGTGTTTTCAAACTACCGATCCATTTGTTTTATAGGATGCTTGTAGAAGGCTTGAGAACTCAAACTACTAATGTATTTGTTTTTAGGTTTCCTAGGAGATACAAATAGACATTGTGTCTTCATTAGATTTATTTTTTAGGCACATTTAACAAAGGATCACTTGTAGTGTTTTGTTAAGTGATACAAGAGTATGCTCTTGTATTTATAAGACAATCAGAAACCTAGAATCATTTGATACCTCACTTAGAAAGGATCCTTGGGAATTAACCACATGCTTTTGAGTGTTTGGGAGAAAAAGGTACCGGGTAGGAGAGTATGCTCTTTTCCCCTTGGGGAAAACCAGAAATCTAGACCCCTCTCATCGTCAATCCATGTTTTTCAAATTAATCCTTTAGTTGGGCATGTCGATCGAGGAAATAATCTCTCGAGAATGACCAACATGAGAATGAGGTGTAAGCCACACCACTCCAAATCAGGTTAAAAAAATATTTTTTTTGGGGTTAAAGCCTCGGAAGCCCGATATCATTTGAGTTTATACTCGACTCATGCCTAACACAAAATAGGGTTGCGAGGTCTCAATCACATTCACGTGATTTCTTGTGCCAAGGTTCTTTTTGGGGCTATAAGCCTCAATCACGCTTGCACACACATAAAGGACATATCTAAACAAATATCCATACTAAGAACTATTAAAGTCAAAGCCTAATCGAATCACCTCCAAAATCTTCATAATGTTTGTGCAAGGAGGGTAGTAACCTCCCCAAGATCACTCGCACATTTGTCCCACCTTGAGATTTTAGAGTTGGATAATACAACATCATTACTAGAGCCATTGTGTTCTTGGTGATGGTTGTATTTTGATTAGCTCTCGTGTGTGCCTACATTTACAAGAAAATATTTTCAAGCTAAGCCAAATTCCCTACGTAGGTATGTGCTTGATTTTTCTCAAAACATTGGTGACTAAATGTACACAAATTTCATATTCGCCAAACTCATCACACTTGATTTTATCCTACAAGGTTTATTTTTCCCTTGTTGGATTTTTTTTTCAAACACATGAATGTTCCTATTTGAATCAAGGTATACTTAGCTTAGTCAATTCCTTTGATGTATGATTGAAACATGTTCTTTCTATTGAAAACATACAAGCAAGACTTGATCAACAATAATCCTCAAGAACTTGTTCAAATATCTCCATTTGTAAGACTTCAAACCCACATTTTCAACTATTATAGTACTCATTCTTGGGACATGTCCAATTCGGGGAAACACAAGAAAGTTAAGACCCAACTACCCCTTGCCTATAGAGAACAAAAAATAGTCAATCGAGAAGCCTGTAAATACCAACACATCGTTGATTCTATCCAACAAGAGATCCAAGAATGTGAAAAGTACAACAAGATCATTTTCAAGAACAATATCTCATGCTTCATGGGAAAGTATCATTTAAACCGCGCCTTTGTTAACTTTAAACTATACGACTAGCGGGCACATCACAATACTATCCATTTTCTTCTCTTCTTAGCCACTTAGCTTGCAACTCCTTCATTGAATTCTAGGATCATCCTTAGTCACCATATTTAGGAATGCACCATCTAATCAACCTAGCAATATCCAACTAATCCAACAATCATTCAAGCATCATCCAAAACCTTATCCAAATATCCAAAAATCCAAAAACATATCCTTCACTTGGTGTTGTATCCTTTTGAGTTGCAAAGTACCTATATCTTATCAAACACATCCTTAGGATTCATTAACTAAGCTTTGTTTAGGATATCCCACCTTGTCATTGTGGCCTCACCACCTTGATCAAAAGGTTGGTTTACATTCACAGAGAATCTTGTTCCTTGAGGACCAAAAATCTATCTTAGGTTAACGCAATCACATCCATTTGTGCTTACATTAGGAACAAAAACTCATCATCTTTGTGACACCAAGTCATCCCTTAAATCTTTGGGACATCCTCGTCAGTTTAGGTTGTCATCATCCTTAGGCATCATTTGCATATCAAACCTTAAGTCTTGCATCCTCATCATCCTTAAAACATCTTAGGAGTATTTCCACACCCATCTTTAGGAAGTTTCTCTCCTTAAGTCTCATCTTGCATCATTCATCCTCGGACACATTTTATGCCACCTAAAACTCACTCCAAGAAGAGAAAGGATATGGAATCCAATATTGCCGCTAGCTCGTCCGACCCAACAGTGGATCCAAATAATGCCATGGTCTCTTTCGACCCCTGACATCAAGTGCAAGCTGAACATATATGGATTAATCCCACTGAGGTACATACCACCAATTCCATGGAAGCCTTTATGAATCACCCAGAACATGCGCACATGGTTAGTGCCATTATAGGCCACAATAGCGCAACCATACTCTCTAATTATCAGCATGAGGGTATCCCCCCCCCACTAGGACTCAGACCAACTCACATATCACATCCCATACATATCCCCATTGACATGTTCCAATAAATAGTAGAGTAAATTATCGACCCGAGCCACATAATGTCACAAATCTCCTCATTCATCCCTCATTTACTCCAAACAATCACTACCCAACCCATTGCACATACTACAATGAAATCAACTCTTTTATCCATTATAGGAGCTTCCTCCTCTAATCATCCTCCACCTCCAGCATTGCAACCAATCCAACACACCACTACCCAATTCTTGCAACTCAGTGCTAACCCTTCAACCACTGCACAACCTATCGTCTCCTAGCCAATTGCCACTCAATCAATCAGCTCCCAACCACCAGTCACACATGCCATTGCCACTTCCATGACAACATCATTTCCTCCTCCTTTTCCACCACCACAACAACAACAACCATATTTCACCATAGGAATGCCACCTACGAGAGCCTTCAACCAACCCTTGTTCCCTCAAGGTCCAACATCCCATGCTTAGCAAATAGTGCCACCTCAAAATGCTCCAGCATCCCAACCCAACATTCAAGCACAACTACATGCATCAACATCACAACAAGCTTTTCAAGCTTCCTATTCCTCACAAGTCACCACATCCTTCACTTGGCATGATTCCCAAGCTTCTTTACAAGCCCTTGGGGTTCCCACACACTCACACACCGCAAATCCGAATACCTCCCAAGCGCAACAACAATTCTTCAATCCCTTTTCTCAACAAGTGCAACCCCCAACAACCCACATTCACTAACTACCTGGCCATTCCACCATCAGAAGTAGCACCAACCATTCCACCTCCCCCAACAACCTAGTGCTTCCACAAGCACTAACCCTAGCATCAACTTGCATAACACCTATCCATCATATGGTGTTGTTAACACCCAACCAAACTACATAGGCCAATCATACACTCGTTCGACCTATCTGGCACCACAACTAGCACAACCCATCTATCAGTAGCCAACACAATCTACCTATCAACAACCTTTGTAGTTGCAACCAACTCTACACTCATTTCCTCAGCAAGATTATGCCTAGCCACTATGACTCATACTTCCCTCATAGCCTACTTATGTGTCTGAAAAATCTCCTTATCACATGCCACAATATCCCCCATAGAATCCTCCATACTCCCTAGCTTCATTCGACCCATACCAGGCACTTGTCTCCAACATACTAGGGGCACCTACTCCACCACCTATCAACTCGGAGTGGGAATAAATGAAGAACGCTCTCAAAGAGCTCCGAGCAAGGACCGAAAGCAAAACCTTCAAATTTGAGGAGGTATGTCCCCATCCATTCAACCCCTCCATCACAGCGGTCCCCTTCCCCAAATAGTTTGAGACTCCAAAATTTGACAAATATCAGGGGAGGGGAGAACCTATTATCCACATTAAAGAGTTTTACATGGCTTTCCAAGAGGTTGTGTACAATGATAACTACCTAATGTGCCTCTTCCTAAAGAGCCTAGCAAGAATCACCCTGGAATGGTCTATAAGATCCCTTATGGTACAATGTCCACATTTGCAGAACTATCTGAGAATTTTGTAGCCCGAAATGCGCACAAAATCAAGAGTGAATTATCTCTCTTGAACTTGTGTAATTCCAAACAAAATGGTGGGGAAAGTTTAGAAGATTACCTCTAGAGATGGAAGAGTCTCACCATGAGACTATCTTACCAACCCCCTAAGGAGCACCTAATGAAGATATATATTGGCAATTTTCACCCTAAGCTGGCTCACCACATGCTAATGAACTACTTGCAAACTTATCAGGAGATCCAAGAGAAAGGAATGGGTCTTGAAAGGGGCCTCCTAGATGATGGCACCATCAAACATTATAAAGAACCTTAGATAGACAGGAATAATAATGATCGATCCCGTTCTTGGAACAAAAAAAGAGTGTTGTAATAGACGGTGCCATAGATACCAAACATGTATAGATTGTTGTAGCTGGTCCTAAAGCACCCACACTAGCACATCAACAACCACCACCAATATATCGGCAACCACCACTAGCATATCAACAACCACCGCCATAATATCAACAACCTACACTAGTGTATCAACAACCTGTGTACCAACAAAACACATGCCAACAAACTGTACCTACCTACCCTCCTTGGGCAAGTTATCAACCAAATTATCAACCCCCAACAAATCAAACAAATGCTATATCACTCCTGCTAGGACAACCCAAACCGTGAGCCCAAAATGCACAGAAACACACATTTACCCCCTTGGGTGAAGCCATAGACACCATCTTCCACCAAATGGAAAAGGCCAACATGCTTGTATATCTGCACACCCAACCCTTTGATGAGCCTACTCCTAAACCAACATGGTATAAAGACAACAAGTACTGTGACTATCACCGTGTGAAAGGACACACCACCATGAAGTGCATGAAATTGAAGCACTATATCTAGGACCTCATTGACCATGAAGAGATCATAGTAAAATCTCCAGCACAAACCTCATCCAATGCTAACTTTCAGATATATCAAAATGTGTTTTTTCAATACAACTCTGGTAAAGGACCCACTAATCCCGCTTCACCCCTGAACCAAGGGAAGGGCAAGCAGCGAGATCACGCCGATGGAAAGGATTACACTAATGCCTACATCAACTACAAAAATTCATCAGTTTATCTCCCAAATTGAACACACTATCAATGTAATCCATGTCAAAGGCACTTAAAGTCAATGCGTAACCACTACTCGTAGGGGAAGAATCTATGTTGCAAGTACTACTATAGCTCAATCTTTTGGGGGCACATAACAATCTCCTGGAACACCTTGGGAACACACATGCTCAAATATCCATCCTAGATCTCCTTCCCACTTCGCCCATCCATAGGGAGATCCTTAACAAATCCCTACAAGAGTCGCAGGTCCCAAATAACATTGACCCCAATCAATTCCAAGCCCTTGTAGGCCATCAATCTACATCCAACACTATCTTGTTTAAGCCTTCCAATATGCCTTTTTTCAAGCACGATCACAATCTTTCACTCCACATAGCCATCATGGTCAAGGACTTTGTCGTTAAATGAGCCACGATAGATAATGGTTCGACCCTAAATCTATGCACTTTATAATTCATAAATAAGATGGGGTACATAGAAGCTGATATAGACAATGACATCATCAACATCAAAGCATATGATAACTTGGAGTGCACATCTAAAGGTACTATCTCGCTACCTATCCGGTTAGCCCCAACAATACAAAATACAATATGCCACATTGTTGGTCTTGACCTCCCTTTCAACATTCTCATCGGTCACATGTGGATTCAGTCTATGCAGGTTGTTCCTTCCATCTTCCATCAATGCATCAAGTTCCTATACAATGGAGTTGAAGTCACCATCCATGTAGATCCCCAACCCTTTGCATACTGTCGTGCATTGAAATCCTCCTTTCCACATTCAAGTCATTGTCCTAGAATTGAGATCGACACTTCCATTGCTAGTTCCTCCAGATCCTAAGTTGACCTAGAAACTATCCTCTCATCCACTCTCTCTATTGTCAAGATCTACAATAGAGGTTGCATAAAATATATCCTATCAAATGCATTTGAATTTGGGGCCCTGCCTATGGACCCAAACACACAAGGATGCCCATCCCATCAAGAATCACCAGAAGAAAGTGAGCCACAAACAAAAAAATTAGGCTCCTCTACATTCATGTCCCATGACATCCTAAATAGCTGGGAAATGGAACCTAACATCAACATATAGTTATATCGGGATCCTCAAGCCCCTAACAAAAAGCTCCTTGGTTATTTTAAAAAAAAATACCCACACTCCCACAAGCTAGCAACAGAAAGGTGGAACTGCCAAGGAGACGACTTAGGACATGAGGAGGGTAGAATGAAGGCTCCCATTTAGCCTCCCTACTTACCAAGAAGTTAAGGATTGGGATTTGGCCTAGACACAAATAGGGACACCAATTTGAACAACTATACTTACTACAATCCCTTGGGTGAAATCATTGAAATCGAAGACATCCCCAAAGAGGAAATTAAGAAATTTTATGATGATATATTTGATGACAAAAGCTTCCTAGGAAATTATGTCCTCTGCCAACTTTCCATAAACTTCATTGACCTCCACCTCGTCCACCTCAGACTCATAGAATGGGACCAACCAAGTGTTTTACACATCGATGAATTCCAAAGTGAGGATGCGCTTCTAAGATTCATGGGGGCAGAAGAAAAAAAACCTAACTGGGGGCATGATTCAGCACATGTCTAGAAACTCAACCCAAAGGTATATTTTGGGGAAGAGGAGGTCTTTAGCCGCAAAAGTGAAAATGAAAATAAAAAAGAAAATAATGGATCTCTTGGTGAAAACCCTTCCAAGGTACTATCTGATCACAAAAAAGTAAAAATAAAGGGCGTATTCATTGGTGAAAACCTCTTTGAGGCCCCAGAGGATGAAGATCCTCTCCTTCCTCTCATCCATGATTATAGGCTTGAGCAGTCTGGTGGTACCCTAATTTTTGATAATTTAGAAGTCCCAATCCATTATCAAGAAGCATGTTTCTCCATAAAAAAAAAATATCAAAGGAAGGAATCTTTATGACACAAATAAATAGAACTAACTAATCGAAGCCTTCAGAAAATGTTGGAATTTAGACTTGCTACAAAGATGATTTTGACAGAGGATAAAGATGGTCAAATTTTAAAAATCTAAAAACGACCCAGTTTGGGAAATCAATTTTTCTATCTCCAGAAGAAATATTAGCGTTTCATGAGGTGTTTTGGATTTTTAACCAAAGCCAAATCTGAAAGTTAGGTAGTTATTTTTTAGTTAGTTTATTGTTTTTTCAAAATAATTTGTAATAAGAGTTGTCTTTTCACCCTAAAAAGGTGTGAAAGCCACTCAAACACATATATATACATCATGTAAAATGTAAATAGAGGGGAATACAATATAATATAATTTCACATATTTGGATAGTTTTGGATCAACAAGTGTAACATGGACCTGGATGTACTATTTTTTCAAAATTAATAAAGATAAGTCTTTTTTTCTTTCACATGTATAATAGTTTCTTTATCATTTTACAATTAGTCCCTTGGATAAACCAATATAACTTCTTCAAAGTGATAGTTTGATGTGCATGCTTCCTTATTTGATTCATCGTCTATATTTTCAATTGGTTTTCTCATTTTGCATGGTTAAATTTTGTTGATTGAGGCCTTAGTCAATTGGTCTATCATCTGAGAAGTATTACCCTTTTGAAATATCTCTGAATTTGTTTTAGGTTGC
>MU227340.1:1391305-1401535 GCA_018584345.1 Thuja plicata | reverse complement strand
ATAAGATTGGAATGATCTTGACTCTATTGCCCATGGTAGAATAAGGTACTGGTCTAATCATTATTTGGATTATAGTTATTCAGTTCATTGTTTATAGTTTTAAGATATCTTATCTATCTATTCATTTTAAATTACATACACATTTACTAAACATTCTTTTAATTACTTAAAGTATTTCACTTTACAGTTCATGATATATTGCTTTCAGTTAGATTTCTTTCAAGTTCCTTGCCATACTTGAGAGAGAAGGTTGAAGTGTTTCTTATCTTCTATAAAAAGCCTTTTAACTTGAAGGAGAAGTCAAGGTATAGGCCTACCAGCCTTGGTTTTGCAGAGCCAGAATTGCAGAAGTTTCAACCTTGCTTTGGTTGTGACTTTTTAGTTGGCCAAATCACTTGGGTTTCTAAGCATTAGATTGGAAAGTACATAGGAAATCCAATTTAGCATTTTTGGGCACCAACATAGTCGTCCCTTCTTATAGAGGAAATAAAACCTAACAACCTGGGCACAGAAGAAAATTCCATAATCACTTACATCACAACATCATTATTAGAAGTCGAAGAACTAGCACTCACATCTCTCCTTCAAGAATCTATAAGCAACTTTGCATGGTCTTATTATCACATTCCTGGATTAAACTTGGGTTTAGTTGTGCATCATTTGGCAGTAGACTCGAATATGAAGCATGTTAAACAAAAGCTCCAAAAGATGCATCCCAAAGTGGCACTATCTGTCAAAGAAGAATTAGAGAAGCTCCTCCAAGATAAGATCATCCACGTCATTGAATTTTTTGAGTGGATCTCCAACATGATAACCATATCCAAGCCAAAAAATCAATCAAAATATGCACAAACTTTTAGGATCTTAATAAGTCATGCCCCAAGGATGATTTCCCCCTACCAAATATTGACATGATAGTAGATCTCATCGCTGGACATGATATGTTTTCACTCATGGATGGTTTCTTTGAGTATAATCAAATCTGTATAGTAGAAGAAGATCAACACAAGACATCATTTACAGCCCCTTTGGGCACCTTCTCCTACAATATGATGCCATTTGGTTTAAAGAACGTAGGGCAACCTATTAGCGATCCATGACCGTTATCTTTCAGTACATGATCCACAAAATCCTTGAAGACTATGTGGATGATATTATGGCCAAATAAATAAAAAGAGAAGATCACCTGAATGTACTGGAATGTGTGTTTTATTGGCTCAATCACTATGGCTTAATTATCAACCCAAATAAATGCATTTTTGGGGTTACATCTGGAAAACTTATGGGCTTCATTGTATCAAGAAGAGGCATAGATATCGATCCAAAGAAAGTGAAGGCCATCATGGAAATGCCCCCACCAAGAACACTCAAACAGTTGCACAGTCTCCAAGGTAAATTGCAATCTCTCTGTCACTTCATCTCTCAGATCATAGACAAGTGCCATCCATTCACTGACCTTCTATGAAAGGATATCAATTTTAAATAGGATCCATTATGTCAGAAAAGATTCAAGAAAATCAAAGAGTATCTAGCAAATCCACCCATTTTGGTACCACTAACACCAGGAAGGCCTCTCATATTGTACATATCTGCCACTACCATAGAACTAGGTGCACTTCTTGCTCAGCTAGATGATAATGGAAAAGAATAGGCCATCTATTATATCAGCCACACACTAGTAGATTATGAGATCAACTATTCACCCATGGAAAAGGCATGCATGGCAGTGGTTTTTGCCACTCAAAAAACTCTGCTATTACATGCTCAGTCATACAGTAAAGATCATCTCCAAAGTAGATCCCCTCAAATATATATTGTCCAAGACTACTCTCACAGCTCGCATGACCAAGTGGGTAATGTTCTTAAGAGAATTTGACATCTAGTATGTAGACAGAAAAGCAATAAAAGAACAAGTTATTGCAGATTAGTTAGCAGAAGCACCATTGGTCGATGCCTATCCCTTGGTCATGGAATTTCTGGATGAACACCTATGCATGGTTGAAGATAAACCAATATGGAAGCTTTACTTTGATGGATCCTACATAGCCCATGGTTCAAGGGCAGGAATACTCTTTGTCACCCCTCAAGGTGACTACATCTCGAAATCATTATAACTGGGATTCCCTTGCGCAAATAACATCACAAAATATGAGGCACTCATTTCTGGGCTTTGAATGGAAATCCAATGGGATATCACAGAAATACATGTCTTTGGAGACTCGCAACTCATCATAAAACAAGTTCTAGATGAGTTTTAGACAAAGGATGAAAATTTGTTACCTTACAAGGAGATGGTTGACAAAATGAAGGAACACTTCCTAAAATTATAGATCACCCAAGTTCCTAGATTAAAAAATAAAGCTATGGACACAATGGCCTCTATTGGCTCCCTCATGGAGATTCCTTAGAATGCAACACAATATGAATTCTTGGTCAAGCAAATTCATGCACCCACTTACAAAAACATTGATTCTAAAATGGTATGTGTCTTGGTTGGTCCTCAGTCCCCATGGTACCACAACATTCACACATATCTAAAGAATTGTATCATATCCCTCTATCTCACAAACACCTAATGCCAAAACCTCATCCACAGAGTATCCCACTACACTCTTGTAGCAAATACCCTATATCATCGAGGATATCATAACATCCTCTTAAGATATTTAGATTCAAATGAGGTCACCCTGGCTTTATAGGAGGTACATGCTAGGATCTGCGGTGCCCAAAAGAGTGGAATGGTCTTAGCCAAACAACTTCCAAGAGTAGGATACTACTGGCCTATAGTGGAACATGATGCATGTGAATTTGTAAAGAAGTGCCTACCTTGTCAACATCATGCTAATATGATTCATGCTCTAGCACAATATTTGCATCCCATCGTACCTCCATGGTCATTATCTTATTGGGGTTTTGAACTTATTGGTAAGATCACCCCATATCCTCAGAAGGACACAAGTACATTATCACAGCTACAAAATATTTTAAAAAGAAGGTCGAAGCAATTCCGCTCATCCTTACAAAAGGTGTCCAAATATTCAAATTCATCCTCTACTATATTGTCTATCACTTCGGTATCCCATCTACCATCTTTACAGATCATGATATTCCATTTAAGAACCAACAAGTGACAGATCTGTGTGAACGCCCCCATATCCATCATTGCTTCTCCAGTTTTTATTTCCCACAAGATAATGACCAAGTTGAGGCAACTAACAAAATACTCCTAAAAATCCTCAAGAAATTTTTCAACGATACTGGTCATGACTGGCACCTCCAAATCAACCCCTCCTTCTGGGCATATCATACCTCTTACCATGCTCCTATAGGAACCACTCCCTACTCACTTGTATATGGTGCTAAATTCGTCTTACTAATGGAGGTCAAACTGCCATCACTACACGTGCCACTCAATAACTTGATCATTGATGAAGACTATCACGTAACATGACTCACACAACCTGATCTTCTGTATGAAAACAGACAAAAATCCTACAATCACCTCGTGGTCTACCAGAACATGCTTAAAATAAGTTACAACAAGAAGATCCACCCATGATAATTCCAGGTGGGGGATCTAGTCCTCAAAGAAAATAAAAAAGTAGGCATATATCAAGAAAAGAAAGGTAAGTTTGAGGTTACCTAGTTAGGTTCATATGTTTTCATAGTAAATTTAGGCTCAGGGGAATATCATCTATGTATTCCAAAAGGAGAACCTTTGAATGGTCCCATCAACATCATTCACCTCAAACGGTTCTATTCCTGATCCGCGCAGTACACCCCACTCATCTTAAAAAATCCATAAAAATTATAAAAAGTCCTGAAAAAATCACTATCTTGGTGAAAACTTGGTAAACAGGTGCCTAGATGATAATAAAAAAAGGAGAGAAATAAATCGTCCAATGGTGAAAACTTGGAAATCAAGCGCTTTGGACAAGTATGTGAGGTGAAAACCTGGAAAAAAGGTGTCACATATACTGGGTTGTATCATTTATATCAAACTCTCATCTCCCTCTGTCTCATCCATCACCTTCATCCACCCACCCCCATCACATCTCCATCATAGGACCCATACTCCCTGGGTGTTCCATCTATTAGATGCATCAGTTCCAAGATCAACCCCATCCTGCTTCCTGAGATTTTGTATATATCACTTGTATATAACCACTTGTTTCTATCTCATTCAGTTGTGCATCCCACCACCCTAAGCATTCCTATTTAACCATTTCCCTGCCTGCATCATCCGAATCCATTTCCACCCCCTGGAACCTACTCATAGCCTCGTTCCCCTGNCTCCCCCTACTGCTCCCCCATTTCTTGATCTTTGATCATTTATGTGTATCTTAATGAAATGAATGCCTCACGCGCCTCCTCATGTACAACATAAAATCTCAAAATCCCCCCCAAAATTAAAAGATTGCAAAATTCCCCAAAACACCATAAAATCCCCACAAAACCTAAAAAATTGCCTTTTCTCCCACTCCACATTCGCACATTGCTCCATATCTCTTGCTCCTTCATGTTTTATTTCATCCTCACAACACTATGTTTCCTACACTAACATGTCCCTCCCACCCCATATCCTTGTCCCAACACCATTGAGCATAATCCATTCACCCTGAGATTTTCCCAGACACAGTGACTGCAAAAACATTATGCACTAAATCAGTTCTGAGATCGAATTTCCTAGCTCCTTGTTTTATCCATATCCTTTTGCCAAAAACTACCCACTTTTACCAACAATCCCATCTTGTCCTATTAGGGTGCATCCTCCCTACGTCGGCTTATCAAATCCTTCATCACACCATCCTAGTCATGGAAATAACTTTGGACTGAATGACCGCTTGGTCATGAGGCCTTATTTGTTGATTTTATCTTTTGTGTCAATCAAAACCTTCTCATAACCACCCGAATCTCCTATATCCTAGTGTGTCATGAAAGGAGTTTATTGATACATGTGTATTTTACAGTATGATCTATTTGCTGGTGTTTTAGTGCATATTTTTTGTTTACATAGTTATGATAATGCATGAATTCCTAGGGCAGGGTCTAGTATACTTTCCACCAATTCTTTAACAACACCTTGGGTGTACTCGGTCTCCCTATGAGTGTCCCTGCATTAGTTCCATCATCTCCACGCAATCTACATTTATGTTCCTAAATCTACTTATATGTTCCTAAATCTGCTTATTCTGTCTGTGTGTCTAGTCCACACAAAGGAACCATTCCATCTATGTTTTATAACAACTGATGCATACCTCCTACTATAATATCAAACTAGGGTATGCTCTCCAACATATAACATAATTTAATCCCCAATTTTTGTTAGCTGCATTTAGTATCATGATTGCATTTTCACACTACAAAAATGCTTCTATTTATTCACTATTCCCCTTCTCTTCTTTCCACCCATTCTTCCCTTCTCTCCCCTGTTTACGTCCTTTTTTGAGAAAATTCCACAACACTCTTTTTGTTGCATTCTTTTCTCAAGGGGGAACAACCTAATACCATCGTCACTTCAACACGACTCCTAAAACCCAACTTCTTATGGGGCAAATTTTTCTTTTCTTTTCTTTGATGCAATGCCACTTGCGACACTGCATCAAAGAGGGCCAAAATGTAAATGTCTAAAAATATTAATTAAATTAATATTTCTTATTTATTCATCCAGCTATTTAATTTAATTATTTAAATGATTTTCCTGCTAGTATTTAAATACAATATAAATACTATCCTAATGTATTTAATTTAATACATTTGCCTTAAAACCCATTTTAATAAATTTATATTTATTAAAAGTCCCTCACCCTCTTAATTATTCTAAACTATGATTAATTCAAATCTAATTTGGATGATAATCTAAACCCTATCTAGAAACCTAATAATCCAATCTAGAAGCCTACTCTACTCCTACCCTACCCTACCCTACCCCTACCTATCCCACTTGCTAAACCTAATTTTCACTTAATCACACACTAATCCTACATAAAATGTGATTCCTAACCTTTTTAGTCCTAATAGAATTCTCACACATGTGTGATCAACTCATCCCAAGATATCCACCCAACTCTCTTAAATGCTCTTACAACCTTGTATCCCACTCCTTTCTCCAAGGTTTCTCAAACATGTGTGAGCAACCTTGATCCTGACAAAGCATTTAATGCTAAAGTTGACCTTTCCTCCAAGCTTGTGTGTCCCTTATGTGGCTCCTAGGTGGATGCCACATAGGTGCCACCTCATCCAAGCCTCTCTCCTTCCTCCAAAAATCTATAAATAGAGGCCTTCCCTTCTTGCATTTCATCTCTCATTTTTGTATTGTTATCATTCTAACATAGCTCTAGATTTCATGGTTATTTTTATGCTTTCAATATTAGTTTCTTACTAAATCATTTAGAGATCATATGCTAGGTAATTGGTAATGAATCATAGTTTCAATCTTGCATTGCACTCCATAATAGCTTCAATCTTCATAGAGAAAAGCTTGAGACTAGTTCTTGAGCTCTTTCTTCATCTATTCATCTTATTTGCATTCATCTTCATCATCAAATTCACTTGGGGATTTACATGTTGTGTTTGAGAGAGCACATCCACACCTCCATGAGAGATCAAATCAAACAAGCCTCTTGGGTGCACTTATTTTAGGCTCTATCCGATGTTATTTGAATTTATTTGTTATTTGCATATGCCTATATATGATTTGAATCTATTTTATGCGCTAACCCACTAACTTTTCATGTTTGAGCTTGCTCCCAACAGGTTACAGATTTCCTCTTACATAGAAGGATTGAAGGGAATTATTCAAAGTAATGAACATGGTGTGGATGTGTTGTGTTGTATTTCTCATATTTTTTACTATAATTTATGAGTACTAAATTTTTTGTCAAATCTCTTATCTAATCCTACCAATCATGTTGACAATTACATTCCTATACCAACATAATTGCCTAATATGCCTACTTATACACCACCTATCATGGATACATCTACACAAAACATAAATCCTACACATGTTAGTCTTGGATGAATCCCTAACAATCAAAATTATTACATACCTCCTTCCATGAGTGTTCCATGTATTTCCCGACCATCTCCTTTGCTCACTTACCACAATGTCTCACTTTCATACTCTAATGTTCTATCTATTTCTCACAACATTCTACCTCCTTCACAATCAAATTTTCCCAATACCAACCCATCCACATAAGAAACCATCAATAAACTAGCTCAATGCATCTTATCCTTGCAACAATAATTGGCTCTGGCAATTCAATCCAGATTCAACATTCCCACTTGTGACATTGCTATCCCACTTTTGCAAGACATTATTGATGTTATTATTTCCTAATACCTGGAAATACCACAATTGGTTACATACAATGAAAAATGTGATCGTGTTGGAGCCTTCAGAACTTAAATTTTAGTGTCACCTTTCACAAGTCATCACCAAGATTTTATATTTGACAGACCCTCACAAAGGTTGAAGCTACCAAATTTTTATACAAAAAATTCCATGAACCACCCTTGTGTCACCCATGAACCATGATGAGAATGAATAAATATTCTATTCCAGTCCTTTATGTAAATAGCTTCATATCAGTGAAACTTTCCATAAGTTCCCCAAACCCATTTCACAAAATATCAAGGTTTCATATATATCGGGGTAGGAACAACTAGTTTTTGTGATCAAAAAATTTCAACACATGCCTCGTGATAATAATCAGAGGGAGCTAATTTATATTATCCTGATGGAATGATCAAAATAGATGAAGTATGTGTAGTGTGGGACGAATCACATATCGGCATAAGACTTGATAATTTACCTTGATAAAATATTCATCAGGCTATCGAAAGCTTAAAAAATGAGAGCTCTAATCACATATGTAACTCCAATGAGGTTTAAAGGATCACATCGGGAAGGATTTTGTTTTCTCAATAGATGAGGAGTTGAGAGAGCAATGAATGGATTATTTGAAGATATTGACCAATATTTCTCCATCAGGATGCACATAAGTAAGATGGAAAAATGAAAAGGGGTTGGAGTAAGTCATCCCGATAAACATATATTGGCAAAAGGTCAAGTTTGATAGAACATCCTACCCTGATAAGAATGAAGAACTATATCGATATGAAATTTCAAAAGCTATGTCGATGAGACAAGAACCAAGGGCTTTATGTTGAGAAACTAATTGACTAACATCATTCTAATGGTTACCCAACTACAATAATTTTTAATGTCATAAAAGAAAAAAATATTGGGGAGATCTTCACTGACAGAAGAGTATGAAGAAGGAAATGACTTTATCGGTGCATGTCTTGATGAAATTCTTTATCGGAGTATTGGAGATGATTTTTTGAGGGTTCCAAAGGGGTCTTGTTACTCTGATGGATATGTATGAACAATGATCGGTGTACTAGTTACTTTACATATGTTGAATAGAAAAAAAGCAACTTGTTGGGGAATCTTATCAAAGGAACCTAATGCCTACTACCTTTATAAGCCAGACGACATATACAAAATGATCAGAGAGACCAACCCAAATTGAGATATGCTATGTCGATATGTTGACATACACTTTTGGTCAAAAAGACATCCTAAAAGGTATTTCGATCAGTTTTATTGATCTATAAAATGTGCCACTAGTAAAGAATATGGTATCAACATACCTTGAATGAGCTCCCGCCAATTTTTGATGTCAACATCATGGATTCCAGATTTTGAAAAATGATAGCATTAATGGTTGAATGCACAGTCTTGATGATTTTCATGAACAACCTATTGTAATACTTATTGATAAGGTTGATTACACTCAAATCATTCTGTAAAAACAACAAGTTGCGGATCACAAGAACTAGAGAATATTGCGAATAGAGGAAGAGAAAAATAACTCGACAATTTCTAGAACTAGTTCCATAGTGGGCATTCGAAGAAGTTTTTTATCTGAATTGTATGAAATGGATAATACTAGAAGTTCAAAGAAAAATAGGCAAGCAAGCAGTTCCAATAAGGGTATCAAGAAAAAAAAACCATATATTGAGCTGACCAAGAAATTGCATCAAGATATGTTGGATCAAATGCAAGGGTTTGGGCCAAAATCTAGGAGGTCTTCACAGAGTAGGCTAGAATCAGAGCACATAGAAGACATGTTCAAGGATGTTGGAGATGTGTGGAAAGATATTAGGGGTTACAAATTGTATGCCTCCTTTCCTGATTTGCGGTTCCCAAGCTTTCCAAAGGCAAGGGTTAGTAGCAAAGGTTTTACAATGATACAAATCAAGCACACAAGAACTACTAAAATGAATAACTTGAAATGTAACCAATAAAATGTATAAGCAAAAGAAAGGAAAACAAATGAATGCAAACCCTAAAGCACTTGAAGCTTCTATTGTCTCTCTCTACTCCTTTTGAACTGCTATTTTTGATAATAAGTATTGGCGTGGGCAGCGTCTATGACTTGAGAAGCATTAAGAATTTGCTAATTGAAATGTGTGTGTGATCGCAAGATGACTTGAATGCTAGAACAAAACTTATATAGTAATGGTGCATGAGAGCTTGAAATCTTGGATCCTTCAAATGGTTATGAAGGGTTTATTATGTAGGAATTGGGGATGAAATGAATGGTTGAGATCAATCCCAGAGATAGGGAGATGAACGGTTCAGATCAAAGGGAATTGGAGAATCCATCAGTAAACTCCACCTCTTCAATTGGTAAAGAGGAGACAAAGTTTGGTTGACTGAAGAGCTAATTGTGAGTTACCTTTTTGAACTGAAGAGGTGGGTGAAGTTACCCATGTGGATTGGAGAGGTGGGTGGGGTAACCCATGTGATCTGATTGCAGTTATCTCTTTGAAGATAAATGAATATTTAATTCATTTATTTAATTAAAGTTTTCAACATGTGAGATAATTGAATTCTTTTTTATTTAGAATTGCTTTATTAAATGAAATGAAATTAATTTAATTGGAAGAATTTAATTAGTAAGTTTAAATGTTTGAATTTAAACTATAGGAAATTGAATTTAATTAATTAATTAATCAATTAAGGTTAATTAATTAAATAAAATTAATTATGTAACATATAAAATGTAACATTTGAAATCTATGGTGGAAAGATAAGATATTCCTCTTCCATCCCAAGATGCACAAAGGAAAAATCCAAATTGATCAACCCAAAAAGGATCAATACACAAATGAATCAATCATTTGGAAATGAGAGCAAAGAGGAAAGTCTTA
>MU227340.1:1375904-1386488 GCA_018584345.1 Thuja plicata | reverse complement strand
TTGACATATAAATGCAAGAGCATAAAAGAAATCTACTTTTAAATGCATGTAAGATCTAACACAAGATGCAAATCTAACACCAAAAAGAAAGCGTTGTCTATTGCGGGTTCACCAAAATGTAACATTTGAAATCTATGGTGGAAAGATAAGATATCCCTCTTCCATCCCAAGATGCACAAAGGAAAAATCCAAATTGATCAACCCAAAAAGGATCAATACACAAATGAATCAATCATTTGGAAATGAGAGCAAAGAGGAAAGTCTTAAATTCCCTATTTTATGGAAAGGAATGAATGTGTGATAGATTTAGAATGATTAAGGATTTAAATAGAAATGGATAGGAGAAATGCACTAACCTTGAAATTTTGCAGATTAAAGAATGTTGTTTTTTGAGGTCTATACTCAGTTTTTGGAAAAACTGAAGTATGATCGGGAAAGGAAAAGTAGAGACAAACAGAACCCAGAAATCATTTTCTGATCTGACACCATCTTATGAAAAAGGTCGACCTTGACCCACAAATGTCACCCCTGACCCAATGATGTCGACCTTGACCTGCAAAGGTCTGACAAAAAATCTGTTCGCGGATCCCGAAAGTTTGCCGAAAAGGGTATCTAGATCTGGGTTCAAATCCACAGTCCCGAACCTGTACCTGCAAGAAAAATAGATTTTTTTTGTTGGGGGGGAGGGGTTTTCCTTGGTCAAACCCCGGTCTTGGAATTAACCTCAAATATATGTAATTGAAATTGCAAAAATAGACAAAGTAAATGCATAAATTCACCTTGCTTGAAAAATTACTTGTGGAGGATTCGAATCCTTGAGTCCACAAGTATGTATGCACCAAATATGTAGAATGTAGAGTGGTAGGATGTCTTCAATCTCTTGCTTGTAGATCTCTAACACCAAGTCTTGAATGGGTTCTTGATTTGGAAGAGGCTTGGAGGAAGGTGAATGGAGAGATCACCAAAAGGGCACTATGTAGCTTGAATCCTTCAATGGCCTCCAATGGATCTCCTTCATGAAAATGGATGCTAGAATGCTTGAGGATGGATGAATGCTTGCTACAAATCTTTCTTGATTTCTTTCTTGAACTTCACTTGATAATGCTTTTCAATTGCTCAAGGACGCTTAGTATCACCTAGTTGATGGTTAGAGAAAATGAGAGAGAAAGGCTTCCTTTTATATGAAATTAGGGCACAATCTTCTAAGGAGGCTGACATAGGAGAATTAAATTCCCATTAAATCCTTTACCCCTAGGAGATGACCTAAGTTAAATATAATTTAGAAATCATTGCTTCGGAACCCGAAACAGCCGACCCGGAAGTAGGGATTAACTTTTGCAAAGACCGACATCCAAAAACTGTGGGACCCTGAGATTTGAACCCTAGGTCAGGGTCGAGGTTGACCTTGACTTAGGTCAGGGTTGAGGTTGACCTTGACCTAGGTCAAGGTCGAGGTCAACATAGACCCAAAAGGTCAACCCTGACCCTGAGGTCAAAGATCTCAGATATGCAGTTCAGGATGCAAAAATTAGGTTGGAAAGAAGTGGAAGTAGGGACAGAATAGGGGGAAAGCTAGGTCTAGATTAGGAACCCATTCAAGGTTCTTGATATGACCCCAAACCACTTACTCGGAAGGTTAAACAAGTCAATAATGGAAGTGCTTCCATTTTCTGACTATACAAATTATTTAATTGATATTGGGAATTTGATTAGATGATTTGGGGAATGAATTTAGAGGAAAATAGATAATTAATTAATGATTAAAAAACCATTAATTAATATATGAAAATTATTGTTTTTAATGTAAATTCGCAAGCCTGTCCATTTTTGGGTGTCTACATTTACCCCTCTTTGATGCGATGTGACTTGTCATAGTGTGTCAAAGATTCTTTGATTTTGATTATGCCCCATCTTGCTCCGACGATAGTAGGTGTATTTATGCCCCCTCAACAAATTTGAGTGAAAACTCTCGACATGAGCGTTAATTTTGTTGAAACCGCAATTTTTGAATCTAGGTAGCTGACTGATTTGCAAAATGCCTTATATTGCCCCTGATATTGAGTGTAGAAGTTTCTGGGGACCGAAAAGAAAAATCGGACCTCCTTATGAAATTAGGGTTTGTGGGGACCCCTATAAATAGTGAAGAGAGCCATTCATTTGTCACATTGCCTTCTTGGAGCTCTTGATTTCCTGGTGAGTAAGTCTTTAGTTTTCTGTCATTTTACTCCTGTTTTCTTGCGATGACTGGCTTACCGGGAGTCACATATCTCCAACTGAGTCCAGACGTATCAGAGACCAGCTGGCACAGGATGTCCGGTGAGTTTTATTGCTTTGCGTGTCATTAATGCCCTCATTTATTGCTTTGAAAATTTGTAGTTTTCTAAATTTTTGACTTAGGTGCCGCAATCATCTACGGTTTTGTTGCAATTGCGGTTTAAATGTCGTAATTGCTAGTTTATTACCACAAATGATAAAAGTGTCGCAATTACCTTGTTTTAATTATGCAATTGCTCTTTGTGTGCTACATTTGAATGCTCTATTTTGCAATCGCATAAGTGTACCTTATTTATAGGTTTTATTACCGCAATTGCATTTTTGTAACTGTCTGCTTGATTTGTTTGTCTGATATATGTATATTTTGGATTCTGATACTTTCCTAGATGACTAATACTGATATATTTCTGACTTATTGCTGTGTGCAGTTCACTGGGCAAATTTTGCGCTATCGAGAGTCGAGACCGGTGGGTCTTGTTTACAGGTTCCAACTCTCGGAGGATGAGAGGTCAATACTTAGGGACCTAGGATTGTATTGGATTTGCTATATGCCAGAGATCACAACCAACATGGGTCTGATCTCCGCTCTTGTAGAGTGTTGGCATTCTGAGACATGCACTTTCTGGTTACCCACTTGTGAGTGTACTATCACATTGGAGGATGTGTACCACATCCTCCAGCTTTTGATCCAAGGTGCATAGAGTTCACCGACGTACTGGTGCTATTTTGGCTCCTAAAGAGGAGGACAGGGTGGTGATAGAGGACGTGGATGTTGAGATTGGAGACATAGATGTGGAGGCTTTAGATGAGCAGAGTGTAGGTACAAGCTCCTTGAATGGTAGTGGCAGTACTGGCAGTAGTAGGGGGAGAGTTCAGAGAGTGATGATGATGGATTGGGGGGTAGGGCCAAGGAGGGAGATATGGATGTGGCCATGGGAGGTATGGAGGTTGATCCCTCAGAGTTGGAGTGGCTCACACAATAGGTACATGATCTTCAGGCTAGGCTTGCTTCTGCTGATGCCTATGCCACAACATTGGAGGCTCGGGTTACAGTGGCCGAGGCTAGAGAGAGACAGGCTCGATCAGAGGTTTGGTCATTCATTGACAGTGTACATGATGCCTCTCACCAAGATGTTCTAGACCGATACTATAGATCTAGTCACGATGCACAAAGAGAGAGATCGAGTACTGGAGGCACCACTATGAGGGTGCAGTTCCTGTAGAGCAGAGAGTGCCCAGTTACACAACCTCTTAGAGATCTAGTAGAGCACAGAGATTGCAGAGAAGCGGTGTTAGAGCTCCTGGTTCATTACAAAGACCGAATTCTGATATGCCACCCCCTCGTCCACCTCCTAGAGAGGGTGGGGGTAGCACATGTTGGTCTTGATGCTTCACCCATTATATATCATGTACCATTTTTGTAGTGATGTTCATTTGATAAACTCTAAGTAGTATCCATTTTTGTATCTCGACACACTGATATTTATTGATATATATGTTTATTACCTTCCATTGTTCAAACTTGTGACTGTTCATTGTACTCAGATATTTTGATTATATGAGATGCAGCTAGTGATTTGATATGATGTGCATTGGTTTATTTGCTATATGTATGAGTTTATATGACGTGGTTTTAGATGATGAGATGTATATGCAATTGTGATTCCTATGATGCCAACTTGTAGATGGATGATTTAATTTTCCTAGGATATTGACATGCTTAAGCAAGATAGTATATATGAGATGCATGTTATATGAGATGTTTCTGGATGCATGTGATTTATGATTTACCATGTATGCAACTACTATATTTTTCATTTTCTGATGCACTTAAATGGAATGAATGCAATCTATTATGCACAAAATATCTGAGTATGCATGTGTTAATTAGAAAGAAGTTAGTTTGGATAGATGTTCTTCGAGATTGATCTAATAGAATTGAATGATAGAAAGGATATTTATTTTTTTTTGCTTTTTTTGATAGATATGAATTGATAGAAAGGATGAGCGTCCCAAGTCGCTGCCCCTGTTTCCAATATTTGTCATCATTGCATCTTTTTTTGTATTTTTCAAAATTTTGAAGAGATTCCAATGTATCTAGATCACATACCACCTGGATACCGCCACGACCTCTTGATAAGTGGAAGGAGTAGAGAGATTGAATAGAAAGAGAACCTAGTGCACCCAAATATTGACCATTTGGGTTCAGCTATGTTCCCTTTTTGAAAATAAAGAGAGCCAAAAGCACCCATATATTGACCATCTGGATACCACTTTGTCCTCTGAATTAACTAAATCAAAGAAACCAAGATATAACTCCTATGCACCCAGAGTCCATTTGGGTAACACCGTGAGCTCTTGATTCCAAAAAAAAGGGAAAATCCAAAGCAAACAAGATAGAACTCCTACGCCCCTAGAGTCCATCTAGATAGCATCGTGAGCTCTTGATTGCAACATAAAAGGAAGGACCATAGAAACCAAGACAGAACTCCAACATACTCAGAGTCCATTTGAATAGCGCTGCAAGCACTTGATTCTATAAACCAAACAATCAAAAATAAAAGAGAAAGAATGTCTAATTCTTTCCCAGGGTTAAGCTCATATCATGGAACTGTGTGGCTCCTAGATATGTGACAATGCCTATCGCATTTATCCTAAATCATCATGGCCCTGAAATCGAAGTGAACATTCAACATACAACAATCAAAGAAAATAAGTCATGATCTATCATAGCTACTCTCCTCACATGGTGGATCCTGGAGTAGCACAAGAACATAACCATGAAATATAGACTGACATTTGATTGAATGACTGACCTAGTCAACATTTTTGGGTGGTTCCTCGATGCAGTTGGATTCTCTTGATTGGCTCGACTCTTTTGATAGGCTTGATTGGCTTGATTGCTTGTGAGTGTCTGGTTTCAGTAATAGATTACTCATATAAGACTGACCTGTCTAGTTTGAGCATATCCATCACTGTGTAAGATGATTGATATGATTGATTGTGAGCATGTTGGTAGCTAATCAAGTTGCGTCAAATGGGCCCCATGCTGGTTCACAAAGATCATGATTGTGACAATTGATATATTGACTGGGTCGCCAGTTGCTTGCTGATTGATTTGATAGATTGATAAAGCTGTGTCAGATGAGCCCAATGGTGATTCATAAAGATCATAATTGTGACATTGATTGACTGGGCATGATCACCCTTTTCTCTCTTGATAACTGAGTTGGTTTGATTGCTTGGGATTTTGTAAGTTTTTAAATGTTTTTTGATGAAGATTGATTTTCTTAGAACAATTTTGATCTTTTTAGGATTTTTTGATGTGTTTTCCGATTTTTTTTTTTGGATTTTTTTTTCAGGACATTTTGAATCGGCCCCTAGTCTGGTGGACCAATATTAACCATGGGTAAGTGCTTGGTGCTCAAAGGGGAGTGTGCTTCTGGATATAGCTTGGGTAGTTCATCTTGCATTTGAAATGTGCTCAAGCTTTCGAAGTTCATTGATGGTGAAGCTGGATTTGAACACTTGGCGCCTGTTCGCCAGGTTTTCACCAAGGTACCTACTCAATAGCACCTATTTGCCAGGTTTTCACTGAGAGAGAGAGATTTTATTTCTATTTACTTTTTTTCTTTTTTTATTCTTTTTGTTAAGGCGCCTGTTTTCCAAGTTTTCACTAAGGTAACATTTTGTATTTTATGATTTTTTTTTGTTTTTTTGGATATGTAGATAGGTGCCTTAACCATAGAGACCTCAAGGGTAGAACCTCTTGAGGTGCATGTTGTTTATTTATCCTAGGAGATGATCTCCTTTTGGTGTCACCAGTATGAATGCCCCACTCTAAGTAGAGCTAACAATGACAAATGGTCTAGCTAGTTAGGCTCAAACTTTTCAGGTTTGACTCGCTCTGCTTGATTCTTTTGATTTTCCATGAGGAAAAGGTCTCCTAACTCAAATGTTCATGGCTTCACCTTCTTGTGATATTTTCTTCTAAGGTTATTTTGATAGCTTTGTAAGTGGTCAAAGGCATGCTGCCTTCTTTCATCTAGTAACTCCAGTTCATTGAGCCTTGCTACTCTGTAATCTTCATCTGAAACCAGGTTCTTTAATGATATCCTCAGGGATGGGATTTTCCACTTTGAGGGGTAATATTGCCTCTAATCCATAGTCTAGGGAGAAAGGAGTGGCTCCTGTAGGTGTTCTCAAACTAGTTTTGTATGCCCATAATGCATGACTAAGCTGTAAATGCCAGTCTCGCCCTGATTCATTCACTGTTTTCTTCAAGATTTTCAAGATTGTCTTGTTTGTAGCTTCGGCTTGGTTGTTCCTTTGAGGATAATAAAATGAGGAGAACCCTTGCTTGATATGGAATTGTTCGCATAGCTCTTCAACATCCTTGTTTTGGAAAGGTGTACCATGATCTATCAGGATAGTTTGAGGGATCCTGTATCGACAGATAATGTGGTTAAGTATGAACATTGCTATTTGCTTTCTAGTTATGTAAGTGAGAGGAATTGCTTCCACCCACTTGGTGAAGTACACTGTTGCTACTATGATGTATTTGTGTCCATTGGCTGAAGAAGGTGTAATTTTTCTGACTAGGTCAAATCCCCACATGGAAAATGGCAATGGTGATGTGATAGGATTTAGTTCCTGGGCTGATGCATGGACGAGGTCTCGATGAATCTGACACTATCTACACCTTTGTACATGCTTGTGTGCATCTGTCTCTATTGTGGGCCAATAGTATCCCATGTGGATGATCTTCTTAGCTAAGTTGTTGCCACCTCCGTGGGTTCCACAAATTCCTTCATGTACCTCGTACAGAGCTCTCTGGGATTCCATGGAAGTGAGACATCGTAGTAGCATTCCATCTAGACTTTGTCTATATAAAGTAGTTGAGAGGATGGTATACCTAGAGGCTTGGCAGATGAGGGACTTTCTCTGGTTCCTAGACAAGTTGGGAGGTAAGACACTATTTTGGAGGTAGTTATAGACATCTTGGTACCATGGGTTTTCAAGTGCAACAAGGACGCATGCTGATTCTGTGATGGATGCTTGATGTGATGGCACCAAGAGTTGCTCTACTAGAAACTAGAATGTTGTTTCATTGCCTGGCATATCAATCAATGATGCTATGGTAGCCATCACATCTGCAACTTTCTTCTGTGCTCATGGGACTTGCTCGAAGAAGATGTAATGGAACTTGGTGTGTAGTGTTTCCATTTGTGCTCTATATGGTATGAGCTTCTCATCTTTGGTCGTATAATCATTGTTTACTTGACTGATGACTAACTGCGAGTCTCCAAAGACCTTAAGGTTCTTGATTCTCCATTGAATTGCTATCTTTAGACCAATGACCAGTGCTTCATATTCTGCTATGTTGTTTGTGCATGGGAAGTTGAGTCTGAAAGACTTTGGAATTGTGTCATGATCTGAAGTGATAAGCACTATCCTTGCCCCCGCACCATGGTTCATGCACGACCCATCAAAATAGAGTTTCCATACCTTGATCACTGGTTGTAGTGTCATAATAGATTCGTCAAGAAAGTCAGAAATAATAGGTTGATGGTCATGAACGGGTGCCTCTGCTAGTTGATCCGCAATCACTTGCTCTAAATACTCAATGTCAAACTCACTTAAGATCATTACCCACTTCGCAAGTCGTCTGGTGAGCGCTGCTTTCCTTATGAGGTACTTTAAAGGATCAATATGTGTGATCAACTTTGTTTGGTGACTCAACATATAATGTCTCAGCTTCTGGGAAGTGAAGACAACTGCAAGGCATGACTTTTCAATTGGCGTATAGTTGAGCTCATATCCAACCAATGTTATGTTAGATAGTATATGGCCGTTTCTTTACCTATGTCATCATGTTGTGCCAAGAGTACACCTAATGCTGACTCCGTTGCTAAGATATACAGAAGCAATGGTCTACCTTGGACTGGTGGCACCAATATAGGAGACTTGAGGAGGTAGTCCTTGAATATTTGGAATGCTTGTTCGCATTTCTCGGTCCATATGAATTTGACATCTTTGTGTAGTAGATGTTGGAATGGGTGGCACTTTTCTGCTAGCTGAGCTATGAAGTTCCTAATTGATTGGAGCCTTCCTTGTAACTGTCTTAGTTGCCTCAGGTTTGATGGTGGAGGCATGTCCAATATTGGTTTGACTTTCTCTAGGTCTACTTTGATGCCTCTATGTGACACTATGAATCCCAATAGCTTTCCTGTTGTGACACCAAATGCATATTTCTTTGCATTTAGACAGACCTTGAATTCTTGCATTCTGTCAAAGATTGGTCCCAATACTTGTAGACGATCCTTGCGAAGCATTGAATTGGCTAGTATGTCGTCCACATAGTCTTCCATTATTTTGTGGATGAGATCATGAAATATAGTTGTCATAGCCCTTTGATATGTCACACTAGCATTTTTGAGACCAAACAACATGACGTTCCAACAGTAAGTGCCCCAAGGACATGTGAAAGCTATTTTATGTTGGTCTTCTGGTGCGATCCTTATTTGATTATACCCTGAAAATCCATCCTTGAGTGATAGCATTTGATGTCCAGCGGTTAGATCTACTATCATATCAATGTTGGGTAAGGGAAAGTCATCCTTGGGACAAGCTATGTTGAGATCTCTGAAGTCTGTGCAAATCTATATCTGACCACTGTGCTTTGTAACTGGCACCAAGTTAGATATCCAGTCTGTGTATGGTATTGGTCTTATGAACTTGACATCTAGGAGCCTTTTCAACTCTGCCTTGACTAGCAATGCAACATAGGGATGCATCTTTCTCAGCTTCTACTTGATAGGTTTGGTGTTGGGTAGCAACAAGAGATGATGTAGCATGAGTTCTGGATCTAATCCTGGCATATCTGAGTAGGACCATGCGAAATTGATCATTCTTTCTTTAAAGAAGCTGATAAACTATTCTCTCTCCTCAGGGGTGAGTGATTTTTCCAAGTATATGTTCTTTGGGTTCTTGTCATCTCCCAAATTGACTTCCTCTATTTATTCTGCTAGTAATGCCGATTTCTCCTCTGTCAAGGGGAGGAGTGAGTTCTTTCCATCTTCTAGCACCTTAGTGAGGTTTTCACTAGAAGATACGTCTTGTTTTAGCTTTTTATTATCTTTTTGTTATTTTTTCTTTTGTGAAATGGAAAGAGGGGCTTCCTCCCTGAAGTATGCTGATCTGTCAAGGTCAAAGGAGAAGCCTGCTTTGTGGTCTCCTGATGGCATTCCCTCTCTAAGTCCCATGAAGTCTACAATAGCCTCATCATTCTCAAAGACATCCATATGAGGTGGTCCTTTTTGATCCCACTCTATTAGCTCTGGGTGTACTAGACATAGACTTTTGTGGTTGTTTGAATCTAGTTGGTTGAAAGGGACTACAGATATGGTTCCTACAAAACTAGACTGTGATGTGGACACACTACTAGAGGAATGATAAATGACATTCTTATCTATGCAGGGTTGTTTGACAATGGACAGTTGGTCAAACAAGTCTTCTAGGTTTATGATAGTGTCTAACCGAGGGGAATAATCTAGGATCGATGGTTCAGAGTCATGAAGGGATCTCCACTCATATTCATGGGAGTTAGTCTCAATAGAACGCTCATTAGATGTCTCACTTCCTTTGTTATCATCGAGTTCTATGTGGAGGTCTATTTGGGTTTGTGTGGTTCCCTCTTTGGCGGGCAACAACTGTGCTAGTATGTTGCTTATCAAGACATGTTCTATGTTGTGCCCCCAGTGCATTTCTTCTATTTGTTCCTGATCAACTTGGATGTCTTGGATTATAGGACCGACTCTTTATTGCCCATAGCCTAACCCTCTCTTGTTTTTCTGGGTTGGCGGGAGAGACAATCCCATTATGCCTTATTGTCTTGGCCCCAGGCTAGTTGTACCATCATACTTGAATCTTTGTAACATTGAATAACCATTACCATAGTTCGATAGGGGTAGGGTTTGTCAGATTGTCTCTTGTGGGTCTTGGTATAACCATGTACTGATATCTTGTTCAAATGTCTTTTCTTCTGCTATGTCTCCCCATCTGACAAAGGTTGTGGGCGGACATCTGAATAGAATAGGCTGCAGAGTTTCTATTATAATAACAGGTTGTGGCATGCCATAAGTTCTTGGGCTCTGAGGCATGTGCGTGATGGTGAAAGCCTCTTCACATCTGTAATCACCACAACATTTGTTAGTGATGGATATTTTTCTCGCTTTCCGTGTGACATCCTTAGGATTTGAATCTGAAGAGGAGGGAATACTCATGTATTTGTTAATGGATATCTTTCCC
>MU227340.1:1365210-1375715 GCA_018584345.1 Thuja plicata | reverse complement strand
CATTTCATGTATCCAGGGTCTCCCTAGTAGCATGTTGTATCCCAACTCAAGATCTAGGATCTAGAAGGGAGTGTTTTTGACCACTGGACTGATACAGACAGGTAGAATGATAATACCTTTAGAGGACCTTTCCTCTTAATCATAACCTCTGATATTTATCCTCCTTGTGACATCAATGCTTGATTCTGAATAGCCCAGTTGCTTGATTAACTTTAAAGTAGAGATTTTAACCCAGCTCCACCATCAACAAGGACCCTACAGATAACACTTTTGTGGACCTAGACCAGTAAGTGTAAAGGATCATTATGCAGGGGTTTATGCGGTGGCACATCACAGTCTGTGAATGTGGCATGTTTGTTAGCATCTATATGGTTAACCATCATTTGGAAGCTCTCAGGTGTTATGTCCCTTGGGATAGCTGCATTATGAAGGGCTTGGTCAAGTGCCAATTTATGCTGTGGAGATATGTGTAATAGGTCAAACATGGAGATCTGGGTAGGTGTGTGCTTTAGTTGATCCACTAGGCTTGGCTGTGGATCTGAATTTTCTTTGGGATTGGCAGATACAGTAGATGAGGATGGTACTCCTTACAAGATGACTCTGGAGCAATGTGTTGTTATAGTATATTTTTTACCTTGGTATTTGATAGTGATAGTAGCCACATGGCTATCTGAAGGATTGAGGCAATTGATAACATTATCACTATTGGCATATGTATAGTTAACTTGTTTTGCCTGTCTACCAGACCCGAAGGCTTTTCCCTTGTTGTGATCATGAAAGGTATCATTGAAGATAGTGTGATCAGTTGTGCCTTTGGTTTGGGTATTTGTCACATCGATGGCCCCTGTGTCAATCAGGTCTTGGATGGCGTGTTTCAATCGGTAACAGTTAGATGTTTTATGCCCTTTCACCTGATGAAACTTACAGAAATCCTTGTCATTATACCACCTTGGTTTGTTTGCATCTTGTTCAAAGTCCATGATTTCTAGGAGAGTGATAGTGTTGGATTGTATCAACTTGTGTAAAGCTGATTCTATCAGCTCTCCTAATGGTGTGAAATCTCATTACTGGAATTAAAACCGTGGTCTGAATTGATTCTATCATTGACTGTTTGACACAGCGGCCGCTTATACAGGGGGGGTTGGTTTTGGGTGTATGCTTGTTGAGTGGGCCCTGTGGGTTGTTGGTTGGCCACAGGTGCGCCTTACAGTGACACCTTAGGTTGTGTGTAGTTGACTGTCTTCACATCAATGACACTATCGCTAGTGACATTTTTGTTTTTGTTCCACCACTTAGCTTTGTCCCTTGCATTTTGGTTTGTATTCATTTGTGTTGGATCTGCAAGGATTCCTTGTTTGCCTAAGTTCCGCTCACAATGAACTCCTCATTCGATGAGTTGCATGAAGTTTGGAGCTAACTGTAATTCTGTTGTGAATGACATGTCTGGAATCGGATTGTCAACAAACATGACTATTAGATCTTGTTCGGGCACATCATATGTTATGCGGTTTGCTGTATTCATCCATCTCTATAGGAACTTTACAAAAGACTCTCCATCCTTCTTCTTGATATCGCAAAGGTCCTTGATGCTGACCTTGCGCTCGATGTTATGATGGAAGTGAGATATGAACTTTTTAGCCAGTTCACCCCAAGACTAAATTCCATGAGGTAAATGCGAGAACCATTCCATTGCTGGTCCAACCAAGCTTTATGGGAACAGTCGCATTAAATATGTTTCATCATGGGCGACTTCGACGCAACTAGGAAAAAACTCTCAGATATGTTCAATAGGGTTAGTATTGCCCCTATATTTGTCAAATTTTGGTACCGAGAAGTGATTTGGGAACAGAGACATGTGGAGAGAATGGTCAAAGGGGTATGGGTATAAATCCTCTGCGGTGTAGGATTTAGTTTGCCCCTGATTTTGCATATCCATCATTTGGGTTTGAAGGGTTTGCATTTGTTTCATTAACATGTCCATTTGATATTGAGGTTGGTGTGTGAGGACATTCCTCTGTGCTGTAGTGGGTATGAGGCTGCACCTTTGTGTCCCTTGAGTAGGAACATAGGATTTCATCCTGGGGACTTGATATTGATTTCCCACCGAGTGATTTGGAAATAGGGCCACATGAGTAGCCCATGGAGGGTTTTGATGTGTTTGCTATTGTGATTGGAATTGGGGTTGATACTGCTGGGGTTGATATTTCTGCTACTGAGGTTGGGGTTGAAGATGGGGTTGAAGATGGGGTTGTTGTTGCTGAGGTTAGAATTGAGGCAACTGAAGCTGGGGTTGTTTTTGTGGGGGTTGGAATTGAGGCAACTGAAGCTGGAGTTGCTGTTACGAGGGTTGAAATTGAGGCAATTGAAGTTGGGGTTGCTGTTGCAGGTTTTTTTTTTGAGGCAATTGAAGCTGGGGTTGCTGTTGTGGGGGTTGGATTTGAGGCAACTAAAGCTGGGGTTGTTGGATTGATGTCAGAATGGGCAGAGGTGTAGCCTTGGGTGGGCATTGACTGTAAGTCATACCTACAGGGATGGATCCCTGTGGGCATGAGGTGTTGATCCCAAGACTAGTATGAGTTGACTGCAGTAGAGACATAGTTTCAGAATAGTTGATGTTTGGTGTGATGGAAGGTATAGCTTGAGAGCTTGATTGCCTTGGCCATGTGATCGAAGGTGGGAGCATACTAGTAACCATAGGTGTACTCAGTTGCGAGCCTGTCATGTTTTGAGTGGAGGATGTGCTAGCCTGGTTTGTGCCATTGGTTTGACTGGGTATCATTTGTTTCAATGTGGGTAATACCAATGGTGGAAAGATTTGAGAGACCATCGACAATATCTGAGGAGGCTGAGTAGTGTTTTGACCTGCAAAAGGGTTTTCAGGCCATATGGTTGATACACTGAATTCAGTGGGGAGTTTGACTCCCTTCTTTATCAGCATGACTAAGAAGCGTTCAGGATTCCTCTCTACAACAATGTCAACTACTTGTGTGGAATAAGAATCTTGTTCTATATCCTCTAGTTCCTCTTCTATGACATTTTGGAAAAGAGCTGCCCCACGGGGTTGTTCAAGGAACATAGTAGAATTGATATTTATGAAAGGATCGTTCTCTTGATTTGTTTCCCAAGTAGGGAATCTATTGATATATGACTCATTAGGTTGTGTTCTAGTCTTAGACCTTATGTAAGGCCCTCCATGAGGTGTTTCAAACATAGTGTGGTCCAGATTTTGTAACTAAAACAAGTGATATAAAGCAAACAAGGAAGAAAATCCTCTCTAAGGAAGCCCGAGTTATGTTTTGGACAAGGGTAATTCTAAGGACAAATTTTGATATATCTTGATCTCAAAGTGGAGATGATATAAAAAGATAAGATTTGATGACCTTTGCCTAGGACAAAGTCACTTTGATAAAGATGATGATGTTTGATATGATGAGATCAAGGTATTTCGAGTCTGAGCTTTTGAACTAACAATATTTTTGACAATAATCATGCTTTACAGAGAAGGGATGATCTTTAATATTTAGAGATTCACACAATTTTCTTCACATTTTCCTGGGATAGACACTAGTTTTGGACACCAAATGAAGAGTTCTCTCAAGTTTTTTAGGTTAAAATAGGTGTAAAAATATCTTTGGTCAAGTGCGGAAAAACTCCACCGATTGCAGCAAAGTGTATGGTCGATTACGGTACGTTATCACCGATTGCAGTAATAAACAAGATGATTACGACAATAAATAAGTTAACTGTGATAGACTTCCTTCAATTGTGACACAATGCGGGCAATTGCGGTAAATGAGAAATAGTCTCAAAAAGACTAAAAGATGGGTACCACTGCTTGACAGTTTTGATATTTTTTGGAACAAAGCTTATGATTTGCAAGATAATTGATGTTGACAACCCTAGACTTTAACACGTTTGACTCATTTTGACAGTTTGGATGTTTTGTTTTGTGTTTTCAAAAACTGACCAAAGAACAAGCACAATAGACACTGTGTTTTGAAGAATGAAGACTGATAATGTGTATGTTCTAAAGCTTTTTCAAGTTGCAAGGTTATCACGAGGTCTCAACAATGAACAGTCAGATTAATCTAGGTCAATGGCTTAAGATTACAATGTTATAGGCCCAATGCTTGAATGTCTTTTAGCTCACACAACAATTGTCACACTACTAGGACACGAAGGTCGACGATGTAGGTGCCCGTGTTTTTGCCGTTTCTAGGTATTGTTGCTATGGAGTGAAGATCTCTTTCACTACACAAATACCGCGAGACACATATGTTGCGAATCTTGGGGAGAAATTCTGCAACCCCTTGCACTATAATAAGGTACCTATTCGGAGGTAAATCGGGTTGGCCTCTAATTAACAAGGTTGTAGTAAGGGTCTGTGGAGTCTATCCAATCGGTTTGTATGTGTGTGACTCACTTAAGAGCCTAGTTGATCACGCTGTATCCTTAGAGATATTCACCCGATCCAGACTATCACCAACACAACTCGCTCGAGCTTGGCTAGATAAGACAAAAATTTGGTTTGCGCCTTTTTTATATACCGATCAGAAGGATTACCGATTTAAGGTCGTTCTCCGAGGAAGAAGCGCATCCCCCAAATAGGCCTTTTTAAAAGGTATAAAGGTTTCTAATCTAACAGTTTGTGCAAGTGCATCCAAAACTCAAGACACAAGGTAAATCAATTAAGCTCCAAAAGTTTGAAATGTGAACTAAGCTACACCACCATACAAGCACAAGTGTTCAAATTCAAGCCCAAAATTAGGTGTTGATTGTTTGTTAAATTTTAATGCACCAATTTGAGAGATTTTCTGCCTTTTTCAATTTTAGTCCCCACATCAATTTTAAGCCCACATCTAAAATGTGAGATGTGAGATGTTTGAAAAACATTGTTCTTTTTAAACCCAAATTGACAAGCGAATTACTTTTAGTTTGCTTTGTTTAAACAAGTTAGTATCAAAAGGATTTTTGCAAAATGAGAGTATATGTAACTTTGAAACAATGAATGATACTCACCAACAACTTACCCTTCCTATTCGTGGGAATTTGTCGTCCTACAGAAAAAATAAAGAAAGTATCAGATTTTTAGATTGCAAGATAAAGAATTTTGGTCCTGATGAGCAATTTTGCAAGTGATTGTGGTAATGCATAGGCAATTGCGGTAAATAAAAGGTGATTGCGGCCTAAAAATATCAATTGCGGCAAAACACTTTCACTTGCGATAAAGCACTGTGTGATGAAAATGTGTCACACTTTTACGAATCATTCCATTCAAATATTGACTCATAGCTCCCTAGTCATGGAGTGCAAAGGTGTGTGATGGAGGCCCTCAGATTGACCTAGTTATGCCCATGCAAGTACACCATGAAATGAGAGATTCAATGCATGAAAATGAAATCTATTCTATATGATAACAATGCATGAAAGGAAATTAATCTAAATGATAACAATGCAAGATTATTCTCTGAAAAGAAATACAAATGCAAGATTAATCTATGAAAGGAAACATGAATCTAATCTACATGAATAGCCATGGATGCAAGAAGAAGACAAGAAGAGAGAAGTTGCAATATCCAAGCCAAAGTGCTCAAATTCTCCTCCAAAATTGCTCTCCAAACCCGCAGCATAACAATCACATAAAATCTTAATTATCAAATGAGAAGGAGATGTTTCCTTTTAAAGAGCAATGGATAGTAGAGATTAAGAGGCAAAAAATCAAAGGCTATGATTAAGAGGCAAAAAGCCCACCACTTAGGAAGATGTGAAGAAAAAGGGATTTTTATTTATTTATATTTCCTTTTTCATCAAATAAAGTGCTTTAAGTGGGGATTTTTATTTATTTAATTAAGAGACGGGTTTTCTTTTAATTAAATAAATTAGAAGAATTTAATTTAATTAAATGGGAGGAATTTAATTTAATTAAATAAGATGAATTTTATTTAATTAAAAGGGAGATTAAATCTTTTAATTAAATAAGATGAGTTTTATTTAATTAAAAGGGAGATTAAATCTTTTAATTAAATAAAAATGATCAAACCTTAGGAAATATTGAAATTGAATTAATTACGATTTGATAAAGGAAATTGATTTGAATTGAAAATGTTGCAAAACATTGATTCAGGAATTTGATAAATTGATAAAATGATAAATGGGGCCCACAGTCTAGGCGACCATTTTAGGGTGCATACATTTGCCCCTCTTTGATTGATGTGTGATCATTCTAGGAACACATGTAGTCAAAGAATGCAGTTGAAGTGTGAGATCGATTTGGGATCACAAAACAACATAGACATCAACACCGTTGTAAATAAGTAATTGCCATCAGAACAAAGATAAGCTGATTGCAAAAAAGACAAGGTCAACACCATTGTAAATAAGTAATTGATATGTCTGAGATAAGAATCTCAAGCAAGGTTGCGCCAAGCGGAACAATAATAGGATTGATAAAGGTAAATCAAGGATTGAAGTTTGATAGGTACTGCCCCTCGTAATCAAAATCGAAATGAGATAGAGGAAAAATAAAAAATTGATAAATTTGATCAAATCAAACTAAAGATAAGGTTCTTGATGTAAGATGAAAGATATAAGGGTCACAGAACCAAGGTAGATCATCAAGCATGAAATATTATGCCCCAAGGTTGAATTAGAAGAAAAGAAGTGGGGTGAAAGCGAATGGAAGATAGAAGTTTGGAAGAGGTGGAAAGAAATGGAGAGAAGAAAGAGAATTTTCCTTAATAAAGAGAAAGCCCCAAAATCAATCAACTGTTTAAGATAGAAAATTTTGATTGAGATCATGAAAGAAGATAAGGAAATGAAGATCAGAACGTGATCATAGTGTATTAAAAGTCCAAAAGAAAGATGAAGGAAAACCCTCTCAAACTCATAATGCAGCCTGAAAATACAAATTAACATGAAGTATAACAATGCAAGCTACATGAAAATGCAAAGGTGTACTTGCAATAGAGAAACTCTAACATAGGACTTTGTGTTCATCATTCATTAGAGAATGTTAAGGAACTTATTTTCATCATTGGGCCATTATTAACGGACATCAGAAAATCACACAATCATCACTAGTCACAAGCGCAACTATGAAGATATGAATGTGATTTATATCGGATTGGAATGTGGAAAGATTCTGACATAAGCATCAAAGACATAAAGGTCAAGATGACTGTGATGTTAGCTTACCCAATTTAATATAGCAAAACCACGCTCGCATCAATGCATAGAGGCCAGGATGACGAGCACAATGATTGTGCAAAAATAGTGAAGCATAAAGTAGGAAGCAAATAAAAATATGTTCTATGCCCCAAGTCCTCTAGCTATGTGTCACAGAGAGACTTATGAGACAATGACACTCAATGAAAATCAATAACAGTCAGCACACAAAGAAAAGATCATCACATAGCTCAAGCATTAAGTGTTGCGGTTAAAAATTTAAGTGTGTTAACTGATACTAAGTTTCAAGGATAAGGATCGAATGCTCACAAGCAGGTAAGACCACATGACAAAATGGGGTAAGGCCAAACTGATAAGTGTTGAAAAACACTCAATGTCAGGGGTTGTATTGAAAAATACAGTTGGGGTGGTGGTAAAAAACACCGTTTGTGAGATGTCCTAAAGACTAAAGCATCTGAGAGACCAAAGCTAACATAGGTATGCCCCCTAGACAAAGACAAATACCAATTCTAGACCAAGGTAAAAAGGACAAGGCATGATGGAGAAAGGCTAAGTTTCACGAACACACGCTAAAAAATAGGCGTGCAAAGGCCTCAAGTAGCATCCGTTTCTAGGTTTTCACCACTTGGATATTATAACAATTTTTTCTCTTTCATTTTTTTTTTCTTTTTTTTTTAGGAATTTTTATAATTTTTTTGAATTTTTTCTACCAAGGCACCTGTTTCCAGGTTTTCACCAAGGCACTTTTTCTATTTTTTTGAATTTTTTGAATTTTTGAAATTTTAATTTTTTTTTTGTATTTTTGGAATATATAATTTTTTTGAGATACATCAAAGTGCCTATTGCTAGGTTTTCACTAAGATGACCATTTTTTCAGGACATTTTTCAATTTTTAGAAATTTTGACAGTATATCCTTTTTTGGATATTTTCAGGATCAATAATTATGTACAAAGGATGCCCCTAGACAGAATGGGCATCATGGATAGAACTTCTTTAGGTGCAAGACATTGATAGGATCAAGGAGCTTCTCTCCCTCTTCTATAGACAATAAATAAACACCTGACCCAAAAGCTGTTGTAATGATGTAAGGTCCAAGCCAATTAGGTTCAAATTTTCCCTTTTGATCTCTATGTTGTTGATTCTTAGGATTTTCACGTAGGACAAGATCTTCCACTTGGAATTCTCTAGGGTGAACCTTTTTGTTGAAGGCCTTGGACATGCACTTTTGATAGACCCTCATATGGTCAAATGATGCTTGACATTTTTCATCTAGAAGTTCTAACTCTTGAAGTCTCATGGTGTGGTAGTCTTCATCTATAACTAGACCGTGGAGAGAAACTCAAAGTGAAGGAATCTCAACCTCCAAAGGTAACACTGCTTCAACACCATATGCAAGGGAAAAAGGAGTAGCCCCATTAGGAGTAAGAATACTCATTCTATAGGCCCACAAAGCCAAATTTATCTATAAATGCCAATCTCTACCATTCTTACAAACTGTTCGATGCAATATTTTAAGAATGGTTTTGTTTGATGCCTCTGCTTGACCATTTCCTTGTGGGAAGTAAATGGAGGACCAATGTTGTTTAATCTTGAATTTCTTGTAGATTTGTTTAAGGTCCTTTTTTTTAAACTGACCTCTGTTGTCAGTGATAATATCGGAAGGCACCCCATATCGACAAATGATATGGTTCAGAATGAATAAAGAAACTATCTTGCTCGAGGCAACATAAAGTGGGATAACTTCTACCCATTTAGTGAAGTAATTAGTAGTAGTGATGATAAAATTGTGTCCACCTAATGAGTTGGGATGAATTTGCCCAACAAGATCAAAGGCCCAGCGCTGAAATGACCAATGAGATATAGAAGGAATAAGTTCCCTGCCTGGAGCATGTATCAGGTTACCATGTTTTTGACACTTTTCACATGACTTTACAAAAGCTACTGCATCATGGGCCAATAGTACCCCGCCCTAAGCAACCTTCAGGCCATGGAAAGACCATTGGAATGTTCCCCACAGATGCTCTCGTGAATGTCAACTAACGCTTGGTAAAATTCTTCCTTTTCTAAGCATCTAAAAAGTATTCCATCTAGACCCCTCCTATACAAATCACCAGTGATAAGGGAATGGTGAGAGGCGTTTTAGGTAAGATTTCTACATTCAGATCGGTTAAAGGTTTCAGGAATAATACCATCATAAAGGTATGAGTAAATGACACCATAACAGGATGATTCATGACCAACAAGGGTACAAATGACATGTCTTTCTTGGGAGTCAAAGATAGGGTGATGTAGCTCTTCCACCAGGAATTCAAATCTTGATTCATGTTGATCTAATTGAAGAAGTGAAGCAAGTGTAGCCATAGCATCAACTACTTTATTTTCTGCTCTAGGGATTTGCTAAAATGTGACAAATGTGAAGTAGCGTTTCAAGGAGTCAACCATTTTCTTGTAAGGTACCATTTTCTCATGTTTTATTTGATATTCATCATTAACTTGGTTGATTATCAGCTGTGAATCCCCACAGATGTGTAACTCTGTGATTCTCCATTCTATGGCCATCTTAAGTCCATTTGTTAAAGCTTCATACTTGGAAATATTGTTTGTACATGGGAATAATAACTTGTAAGAATTAGGGATAGTGTACCCATGAGGAGAAACAAACAACACACTAGCTCCTGAACTGTTTTGCATGAAAGATCCATCAAAGAACATCTTCCATGTTCTTTCAGTCATATACATGAGGTGCTCATCTGGAAAGTCAACTTGAATAGGTGCATTATCTTGTAATGGGAAATCAGCTAATTGATCTGCTATGGTTTGTCCTTTGATTGCTTTTCGCTCAATATACTCTATGTCAAACTCTGAAAGTATCATCATCCATTTAGCAAGTCTGCCTATGAGGGCAGCCTTGCTTAGCAAATATTTGAGTGGATCTATTTTTTCTATGAGGTGTATAGTATGCGCAAGCATATAATGTCACAACTTTTGGGAAGCAAACACAAATGCAAGGCAAGCTTTCTCAATGCTAGTGTAGTTAACCTCATATGAGACAAGAGTACAACTAATGTAGTATATTTCTCTTTCTTTCCCATTTTCATCAAGTTGAGTTAGTAATTCCCCCAAGGAAGATTCTATTGCTAAAATGTATAGAATAAGTGGTTTCCCTGGGATATGAGGCATTAAAATAGGAGAATTTTCCAAGTACTTCTTGATTTGATCTATGCTCTTTTGACAATCCTCATTCCAAACACATTTGACTCCCTTATGTAAGTTCTTGTTGAAGGGTTGAGCTCTATCTTCTAGTTGTGAAATGAATCTC
>MU227340.1:1334649-1357771 GCA_018584345.1 Thuja plicata | reverse complement strand
ATTAAGGTTAATTAATTAAATAAAATTAATTATTTAATTAATTTTGGGAATTTGATTAGATAATTTGGGGAATGAATTTAGAGGAAAATAGATGATTAATTAATGATTAAAAAACCATTAATTAATACATGAAAATTAGTGTTTTTAATGTAAAGTCGCAAGCCTGTCAATTTTCGGGTGTCAACACAAATTATTCATTTTCTGTCACATGGGAATAAATCATCATGAACACGTTTGCAACCCTTAGCAAATGAATCTGGGACCGTTGGTAGTACCAAACATCTTCGTAAATATTGAATTGCTCAGGTTATTAGAAAATAACTATGAAATAGAGAATAAATTCATCGTTGATACAAAAGCAGACCCTTTCATTCACATTTTGAAGAATTCCATAAGTGAAGTTTTTAACCTATACTATTCATCATATTACCCTCTAGTATTAAAAGACTTGGAAGAATAATATGAGAAAATGGACACTACATATAATGAATGGAGGTTACCTCCGCACAAACCAAGGAATAAAAATAAATTGGTTCCATTAAATATGGAAGATGATCCTCCATTCTCTATCAATTTTTTTTTGCATTACTTGAGGATTACATACTACACAACAAGGCATGTTGTGGGGGCATAAGCATTGGATTTTATGGCAATTGCACCCATGGTAATTGAAACAGTTACTCAAATGTATAGAACTTGACCCTTTGACTATGTAGAGTATATGGTGAACATGATAGACCAATGATTGTCTTCTATCAAAGATGATACATAACAACCTCATTTCAAGCATTATTCTCTCCTAATGCACATGATCTTGTTCTATGGTAGGGTAAGGGGATTGTTGCCATAAGGACTGAAACTCACACAGATTGGAAAACAAGGAGAAGAATTACCAGTTTAGTTAAGGAATTCTCTATGGGATTCAGGTATGATGGTTATATCTATTTTTATTTTGAAGAACTCTTTCTTAAGACAATCTATGAATGGTTCAATTACCCATGTGATCGTTCAATTTCCATGGAGATTAATAAGTCTCTAAGGCCAAAATAATTTGATGCGAAATATACCAATAGTCACAATTGGGAAGATTGGTATGTGCAAAGTGACTTTATTATGTTTATGGATTTTGGTTTTGATGGGGCACCCTTTAAGTTACTAAAAATGGTACTAGATATGCTTTCTTATTTAGAAATTGTAAGACAATTAGATTACTCTAGTGTCATGAACCTTCGATCTCACCATAAATAGACTTTTATGCAAGGAACCCTTAGTTTTGGTGATTTCACCATTGTATCTACCAAATCATATGATGTAATAAGGACTAGGTTGTTTCAACAATTCAATCTAAAAGAGTTTACCCCAAGGACAAATTATGGCCAAGAGGGATATATAAATTACTGTAGAAAAAGAAGAACCTTAGTGGGTATACCCATGTTCCTTTTGCAAGAGAATATTCTTTCAAAAATAAAGAAGATAAGAAGGATGAAGAAGCCCTTGACAATTTTACTAGGGAAATGGAACAAAAAAGGAAGTAATTACAAGAGGTTGAGATTTTATCTTCTCGATAAGAATCTGGTGGGGATAATGAGGTTCAATCACAACCAAGGGTAACTCCTCATTTTACATTAGATGGTTATATGGAACTTCCTGATAGAGAAGATCAAGTAACCATAAGTTTGCATATTGATGAGGATGCTAGAATTACAACATATGAGTCTTTTTTCTCAGATGAAAGATTTGTCAAATAAAAAGAGTTCCAATCATTCATATACAACTTCAAAGGCAAGATATTGAGACAATTCATCACTAGTATTACCCTTATTAATGAGCAGTAGTTGCTAGATAGACTAAAGGCAGACATTGAGTATGAAGTTCAGAATATGAAACCTAAAAGGGGTAGGCAATTACTCATTGAGGCTGGAGTTATGGTGCTTCTTTGTTGGGATCTTATTGCTTCTCTTATTTTTTATAGTTTTGTGCATGAAAAAGAGAGAGAATACAAATTGAATTTAGAGGGGGTACAATAGATATACATTGGATCAAGGTTCAATCCTAATGATGATTCAATGTTGATTTGGGCTTTATCCACCTCACAAAAGGCCCAAAATCATTGATATTGAAAAGGCCTTTGGAAATATGATGACATTGAAATTAGGTGAAATTGATATTGTCTCTACAACAGACATGGGCATAAATATTGCCAAGTTGAACAAAGCCCAGATTAAATTTTTTATCAGAGAAAGGAACACATTGAAAATAGAGAAGGCTCAGTTGTAGTTGGAGAACACATCCTCCAAAGACAAGTTAATGAGAATAAAATCTGGTGATGGTTCTAGTTTGCAACATAAACATAAAGAACTACAAGAGGATAATAAAAAGTTGGTGTCTTAACTACAAAATTGTAAGTATAAAATTGTTTCAACATTGTTAAGCCACAATTTTTTTCAATTTGTTTTTATGGCCTGATAAATTTTGAGTGTTACACACATCATCCAATATAGCATACATGTTACATCAGCAATTAAAGGATAGGTTGATTACCATAATGCATGAATAAAGTCTCAAGGATTCTGACTCTGGTGATATTCCATTGGGTAAAGCACTGGTAGAGAAGCATCATAAACTTGTAGCTGCTTTAAAATTAGAATATGAAGGATTTGGAGATACATTGAAGTTGGGATTGCCTGACCTGTTGCTTAAGGATGGATAATTAAAGGAGTAGAGTACTACCTACTTATAGGAGTGCAATAAATTGATACATGAGGCATTGGATACTGCAAGGGGGGATGGATTTTCCCTTGAAGGAAGCTGCACATACATGGAGAAACTGATCAAAATTGAATATGAAGTGAGGAATACTATTCACAATGCTAGCGCTCATGAAGAGAAGAAGTATAAAGAACATATCTCACAAGTGCAGGCTTTGGCTGAATGAGGGTGATAATTATTTTTCTCTTTTATTAGTGGTTGTTAATCTTAATTTTGTTTCTAAAAGACTTGATGAAGAGGCATGACCTCTTCTCTATTTCATATATACATGTATTTCAATTGTAATGAGAAAAAAATAGGAACTCATATTACAAAATAGTTGTAGCAGTCTCTCTTTATAATCAATATAATATGAGTGCTTTTACTTTATGCTTTGCATTATAGAAAATTCTTTGATTCAAGATTAGTTATATGTGTTTTTACTTCAAGCAAGTAGAGGCTATCTTAAATATTCTTATGAAAGAATTATCTTTTGTTGTGGCAATTTGAATAAACAAGATTCCTTTGAGACATCCTTATCCTTATGAATCTTGTCTAATTTGTATTTTCAAGTAAAAGTTAAACTCAATCAAACAAATTATTGTGACAATGCATGATTAAATAAGAGTGAAGGTTGGATCAGCACACAGATTCATCCAAGTGGTGAATATAAATTTTTTCCCATGGAGTTATACATAGGTTCTTGAAGAGGGGTGAATCTATAGCCCAAGGGAGAAGAAGGCATTTGTCCATCATACATAAACTCACTCAAAACATGAATCATATTTCAGTAGGAAAGATAAAGTAGAAGCAAGATTTATGTAGAGATCATATTATTTGTATAAGAAAAATACAAATAGAAGTTAAAACACAAGAATCAGTAAGATATAAGGAAGTAGTTACATAGCAATAATAGAGAAAGAAAGAAACAAGACAAGTACAAGTAAGAAAGAATCAGATTATCAAATTAGCCTATCTCAAGATTTTATGCCACTTTGAGATAAAAAATTAGAAGTAAGATATAAGAAGTTTCAATCTCCTATAAAAATAATCAAGCTAGAGGTTTCAGTTGGTGAATAGGTGCACCTGCCTAGGTTCTACAAAGCCTGAAGTGTAGATGGTAATCAACCACATTCGGTTGATCATGTTCATTGGCCAAGTCCTCTAAGAAGTTTGAGAATGGAGATAGGACTTTCTCTTAGAACTTTCCAATAGATATATTTGGGAACCAACATTGTTGGAATTATTGGAGTGATGTACTGAGAGGGGAGAGGTGAATCAGTACCTCTAAATTTTTTTATGTGGTTGGCCCATTAACTTTTGTGTCATCAGATTTGTATATACCTATCTATCTGTTAATCTTTCTATATGTATATGAAATCATAATGTAAGTTCTTTATATGTGTAAACATTTATGAAAAAAAATAACACATAACACATGATATGATATTGCAGAAAAGTCCAGTTAGGAAGTAAAAACTGCGGTGGGGATGTCTACCCACAAAACTTCACTATCTACAGATAAGAAGGGAGTCGGTAAAGGCTTACAATTGATCACTTCTGATGATCTACCCTGCTAAGAGTATTAGAGTGAAGACTTGTTAAGATCTACTTTGTTAGAAGCTTTAGCAACACCGTTAGGTGTGCACTCTATTAAGAGATTTATCAAAGAACTGTTAAATCCACCTTCTACAAAAGGATTTCTGTTTGTGATGCACTTGTTAGAATGAAACTACAATTTAAATGTTGATTTGATAGTGAATGTAATCTCTAATTGCTGATAACAGATCCTGTATAGCTTACAATGTAAATGTAATCACCTTGAGTGATTGAGTGACACCTTGTCTCTGCTTGTCAGTAGCCTTTCTGTGTTCTTGATAACTACTTTGATCTATTTTTGTACTTTGCATGAATTCTCTTCTTCTACTTAGATGCTCTCCATGGCTACTATCATTTTTCAACTAATTACAAGTCTCTCTAATTACAAATGATTGAACATCTATTTATACTAGTTTCTAGCTCTATTCTTGATTCACGCTTTTCAAATTAACTCTAGATCCAAGGTTTACAACTTGACCTTGATCTTAAGTTAGATATGTTTTAGATCCTTTAGGATGCTTTAAAACATTTACAATATGCTTGCTTGTCCTTCAAGTAAAGATTTAAAACAAGTAAAAACTCTATAAATAAAATTACATTGTTTTATCTAATGTATAAAGTCAGATCCACTTTTTGTGGGTTCTATAACTGACTGTCAGTTTTGATGGTCAGGTTGCTCTGTCAATTCTTTTGGTTTTGTACCATTCTTTACTTTGACAGTTTTCTACTCTGTCTGTGTCCCTTATTTGAAATGTTCGTCTGGCATGCCTTTTCTACTTTTGTCAGTGATGTTTTCAAAAACTGTATCGTCGGTTATGCTTGTCATTGGTTTGACTCTCGTCAATGTTCATCGAGAAATTCTATACTTAGAATTTTCATGATAGATATTTTCATCTCGTCGGGTGTGCCTACTGTCTGCTGGTTATGTCTATACTGATGACCTTTATCATGTTTTTCCCTCTAAGTATACTAATGGAAAAACTTAATGTCATCAATCTCCCCCTTTGACATTAGTATAAAAAATTGATATGTGCAACATAATTGATGTACTAGTATGTACACCTATGTATACTTCTTCATTAGTCATGAAATGACTCCCCCTATGCATATGTCGGTAGATGTAAGTTTATATACATATCTATCTTTGCTGTACATACATTATACATATCCTCATATAGTATTTTGTACATATGTATACATTCCTCCTTTTTCTTACTAAAGTATATTGTACATATGTATACATTCCTCCTTTTTTGATAATTAGGGCAAAGGTACTTACAAATTTTGAAAAATTGTGAGAGTGTGAGGCTTTGATTCCCTCCATCATTTTCTCCCATTTCTCCTTTAAATTCTCAAGTGCCATATGCTCAAGTGATATCCTCACATGCATGTCATATATGTTTTCTACCACAAACATTTCTAGGGTTGAGATCAGATTTCTTGCATCTGTAATATGTTGTTACAGAGTGGTGAGGTTTGGCAATATGTGAGCTTGCAGTTCTATAACCTCATTTCTGAATTGAGTCTCTGCATCCCATATTTCTTGTCTCAATCTATTGACCTCTATGATCTTTACATGATGCAACTTTATGGTGTTTGCATCAGAAGTTATACTTAGTGCACTAGCTGTTAGATCTGAATCTAGTTGTGACAACTTTTCACTATTTTATTTAGTGAAATTTTCTAGTGTGCACAGTTTCTGAACTAAGGTAACAACTTCAGAAATCATTGGTTCTAATTCACTTGCTATTTTAGAGAGCTTTACCTTGTTCTCTTCCACTTCTTGGCTGATCTTTTCAACCAATTTGTGTTGATACTTCATTTCTGCCTATTCTTCCATTGCCTTCTCTGCATCTACATTTTGATTTGTGATGGCATCGGTAAGAACTGCCATTTGTTCCATGACTGATATGCTATCTTCAATTTTTATATCTGGAACAAGTTGATGTAGAATGTCCCTTGCCTTATCAAGTTCTTGGGATTCTCTATGTACCTTTTTCATCTTATCTTGTATTGCTTTCCTTTGACACATCACTCTGAAATTTTGAAGTGCTTCAGTATCTAAAGTAGATACATCCCACTTGGGTATTTCAATTACCTCATCAAGTGTGATAGCCAAGATATCTTTTTTAATGTCTTTTTCTTCTTCTTCTTTGGCTGGGAGGCAGATTGGTGTACTACCATTTGTAAACCTTGAGATTGGATTGAATTTGTAGGTGAAGGTCGAGAAGATGAAGCATCCTGTTGTTTCTATTCTGAGTCCACTAGTTGGTTCTATGAAGATGTCTCTTCATTAGCCTTGGGTGTATCAACAATTTTATCTTCTTTTCTTTTCAAGCTTTCATCCTGCTTGACTTCTTCACTCTTTTCTTTCTCCTCATCCTTTCTTAGTGTTTCATCTGTTTTATTTTCTACTTCCTTATCTTTCTTAGTAGACACCTCTTGTTGAGTGTCAGTTTCATCTTTCATCTCTATATCTGTATCTTTTGGAGTATTTGATGCATTTTTTATTTTGTTCATTACCCGTGTCCTTGGGTATATCATCATCTTTATTTGATGATTTCTCCTGACTTGATTCAATATCAATTGCTTGTATCAAAATGTTCATGCTGGTCGGTGTATTGAATTTTGCAGTGTCAACAGTTGTATCCTGTTTGTCGGTATTACCCTATGAAGTATTGATATCTTCATTTTTTTGTACTTCTTCTGCAGGGTCTTTTCCTGTAGTGTCATTGATAATATTATCCAACCATGATTCATCATTAATATCTTCAGTTATGTTACCTTTTATTGTCAAATCTACTTTTGTAACTTCTTCTTCATTACTCAAGTCAATATGAATTGGACTTGGTGGATTTTGGCTCTCATCATCCTGAGTTTTGTCTAGAGTAGTGTCTGGCCATACTTCATCTATAACTTCAGTATGTTTGGGGCCTACCGAATCACTCTCTTCTTTATCCAATTCCATAGATGAGTCATCTTGTATATCCTTGATGATGATATGCTCCTTATCTGGGCTAGCTTCCTTAGTGGGCATGTTAAGTATCTTGCTCCACTTTTTATTGCTGTCCTTTTCAAGATCAATCAACTTCCCTTTCATAAATTCATATGCTCTCATCTTTGGTGAGAAATGCTTTTCATACTTCTACATCATCTCACTTATCTCTTCCTTCTTTGAATCTAAAGGCATAAGAGTAACAAGTACTCTTTCTCTTATTTCCTTTTCTTGATGCAGAGAAAATGTCCATCTAGCAGACAATCTTGCTGATAGTTCCTTAGGAACGTCATATTCTAAAAATTGTAGTGGAACATAATGATGTTTGCACATTTTGACTATAATAGCATCTTCTATCTTGTTTTGATCCTCAAGATCAAACTTTAACCATTTCCTAATGTTAGGATCAGAAATAGATGTTGATTCTTTTATGTACTTACAGATTTCATCAATTTTATTTGGGATTAAGGGTTCTTTCCCTTTTTGCACATCTATATCAGCTTCATCCATAGCTGATTCTTCTAGATCATCTTTTGTTCTAACCTATTTCCTCCTTTTGGTTTGTATTTCCTTAGGTGAGACCAGTTTTCTCTTGTAGGTTCTCACTTTACCTTTCTTAAGTGGTGAAGGAGTTTGTTCCTTTGCAATTTTGCTTCTTGTTCTAGAAGCAGCTATTGTTCTTTCTTTCTTAGGTGGAGGTGGAGGTGGTGAATTTGAGTGTGTACATCATTATTTTCTATTTCCTCACCGATAGGTGACTGGCCTTCAGTTAGTTCCTCCTTTCCTTCTGTTTCCTCTTCACCTTCTTCTGTAACTGCAAATTGCTTGATTAACTTTTTAACCATTTTATCCTTTTTGTTCATAATCTTCTTGACAGTAAGATCTATCTTGATCTTTGATTTGCATTCTTCATAAGTGCCAAATCTAGTTTGTTTGTTGTCAACTGGTTCATTCAATAGTGCCTTGATGCACTCAATGGCTTGTCATGTTTTTATCTCATATTCTAAATGTGATAGCCAAGACTTCCTAGGTATTACTGGTTTTATATGGGTAAAGTCAATATCTACCATGAAACATATATCATCTTTGTATTCTTCTATCAAAATTTCAGGTATCCTAGTTCTTGCTTGCATCTTTTCTTTAAAACCTTTGAAATACTCAGTCATTAGGTCATCAAAGTCCATTCCTAATGACTCTATATGCTCACATATCTGTATGGTTACCGATTTTCTTGTATCCCATACTACTTTGCCTATGGAAGGAAAGTATTCTTCAAAGTAAAAGAATATACACATAATGAGGGAACCAAACTTACAAGTGTTTGTTCTTGAAGATCTTATGGTATTCATTTTCTCCTCGAGTTGATTCAACAAAATCTTTGCAAGATCCATCTTCTTCCCTTGTTTGATGATCTTGTAAGCTATGCTCATAGCAGTGCTTGCTATGCTGTTCATTCTGCTAGCCTGGAATATCTTGTATCCTACCACACATGCACCAAACTTGAGTTCTTCATCAGTGATAGTGTTAACCTTAAGACCTCTCTTGTCTGATTTTGCACCAGTTAGCTTTTCCACTTCCTTCAAGGATGGGTGCTTGTGAGCTTGTGGTTTATCGGTTGTAGGATATCCAGTAACTGCATGAATAACATCCTTTGTTATTTGTTTTGGCTTACTAAGCCACAGTGTCTGGTTATGCATTCTGCTGAGAACTATCTTTATCCATTCTATGTTGAAAACTCTGGGAAAGTGTAACGCATTTGTGAGACCTTTCACTTCCAGATGCTTGTGCTCTTCTTTTAGGTTTCCAACTTCATCAAAAAGTGCCCTATAAGCATTATCTAGGTCCAGATCTCCTAATTCTGAGATCTTGCAATGTATATACGACCTTACATCCTCTACCAGCAAAAACCTAGGTGGGATTCTGGAGAATGCTCTGGAATCGTCAGGTTGTGATGTGATTTCTGGGTGTAGCTTGTATTTAGGTTCAACACAAGTGCCTTTGCTGATAAGATTGATTATTTTATTCTTATCTTCTTTTAAATTTTCAACTCTAGAAGTAGATGCCACCATTTTTAGAAATTTAGGGCTTTCCGTAAATTGAACAGTGCGGTCGGTGAATGCAGGTACTTACTGAATCTCTATGATTGATCGTGAATCCTTTGAGTTGAGTTGGAATCTTGCTGAGGTTGCACTTCAATTTGTTCTTCAATCGCTCAGCTTAGCTCTGCTTGATTGCTCAAAAATTGCGGGTGCGAAATGAGTTCTTCCATTGCGCTTTTATAACTTTTATGCCCTAAGTTGTCATTAATGCCCAATAAATCGTCGGTATACAAAGACTGATTTTGTCGGTTGAGACATAAGTAACATCTTTGGTGTAGGAACAAAGTGTCAGGATTGCTAGCAGCTTTGGTGACTTCACCGATGATTGTCGGTAAAATGGCAACGACAACTTTCGTCGGCTCAAGGATTACCGATGTCCGTCGGTTTACACTTAGTCACTTGGCTTTTGTGTAATGACCGATACATTTTGGTAAGTAGTGTGAACTTTTCTGTGCGTGTTCACCGATGCTAATTTGTACCCATTAACCGATGGTGATTTTTCAATAATAATACAAGTAACAATATAGTGCATCTTCAGTAATGCTAATTTTGTCTATATGTCCAATATGTAAATGGAACCGATGCATAATATAACTTGTCATAATGTAGCTCCATACTTACTTGTGCAACTTAGTTGGAGATGGTGATGCCACTAGATCCATTGGATGGGGTGTCATCATTTGCATTGCTTGTTCTAGCACCTTCAGTGTTTGTGGCTTTTACCCATATCTTGTTTCTCATCTTCTTGATGTCATCAATGGTGTATCCATTGGGACAAGTGTTTGTATCTTTCAGTCGGTCTTTGCAATCTTTTATCACATGTCTAGCCTTATGACAATGTAAACATGCCATACCTGGATTAAACCATCCTCTTGGTTTTCTAGTCCTTTTTATCATACAGTTGGGAGATATATGACCATACCTTCCACATGCTGTGCAATTTACCCATGTGTTATAGTCCCAAACATATGAGTTACCTACTCTTGTTGGTTTGTATCCATTATCAGGTTCTTTTGGTGTCCATGCTTTCTTATTCTTTTTCCAGCATTCTTGATAAGTATGTCCATTCATTTTGCAAGTAGGACAATATTTGTCCATGTAGGTTTCCTTCTTTGGCTTTGTCATCTTGGATCTACATTCATATTCCTTGTGTCCTTGCTTGTGACATTTATAACAATTACCAATGAAAGTAGATTGTGATTGAGGAATACCTTTGATTTTGTTTCTGCAAATGTTTGAGGTGTGGCCTGGTTTTCCACAGTGATTGCATGACAGTTTCTTGGTCCTTGGAGTTGTATACACAGTCCTTTGATTTGATTGATTAGATGATTCTCCATTGTCAGTATATCCTATTCTTGTGTAGTTGTTGACTCTTCTTTGACCATCAAGGAAATCATCAATTCTTTTATTGCTAGCTTCAACTTTCTTGACCAATTCATTGTGCTGATTTTGAATTTTGACTTCATGCTTTAGTTTCTCATTTCCTTCTCTTAGCTCGTCGATGATCTGTATTCTCTCAATGAGTTCAGTATTTAATTTTTTTTGCCTCTTGACTCATAAGAATAATCTGGTTGGTAATCTCATGGTGATGATTAGTAAGTCTTTGAATATCTGATTCTTTTTCTTGTAGCTTCTCAGTGATTTTCCTCCTATCATCAATAGCCAATGTTCTCTTTGATTCAAATTTTCTTGAATCATTCATGACATGAATCATTTTTACCATCTGAGTCTCTTGACCAATTTACAACATCTTGGTTTGCTCTGTCAGATGTAGATTGACTTCCTGTAGACTTGTGATCTCTTTTGCTGATTTGTCTAATGCTTTGCTTGTTGATGATTCAACATAATTGAAGTAGTCTGGAATCTCCTCTTCTTTATAATATTTTTCATTAATCTTAGTTTCCATGATCTTTCTTTCATCAAGCAACTTCCTCATGCTTACTCTCGCCTCTTTATACTACTCATAGTAAATCTGAATTTGCAACTTCTCATTCTCAATAGTCTTGTCCAGTCTATACTTTTCCATTGCGTGGATCTTTTCTCTTAAGTCTTTAAGATTTTCAAGAAAGAGACTTAGCTTTGATACCAATTGTTGGAATTATTGGAATGATGTACTAAGAGGGGAGGGGTGAATCAGTACCTCTAAAACTTTTAATGTGGTTTTCCCATTAACCTTTGTGTCATCAGATTTGTATATACCTATCTATCTATTCATCTTTCTATATGTATATGAAATCATAATGTAAGTTATTTATATGTGTAAACATTCAAGAAACATTCATGAAAACAAATAACACATAACACATGATATGATATCACAGAAAACTCCTATTAGGAAGTAAAAACTACGGTGGGGATGTCTACCTACAAAAATTCACTATCTGCAGATAAGAAGGGGGCCGGTAAAGGCTTACAATTGATCACTTCTGATGATCTACCATATTAAGAGTATTAGAGTTAAGACCTATTAAGATCTACTTTGTTATAAGCTTTAGCAACACCATTAGGTGTGCACTCTGTTAAGAGATTTATCAAAGAACTGTTAAGTCCACCTTCTACAAAAGGATTTCTGTTTGTGATGCACTTGTTAGAATGCAACTACAATATAAATGTTGATCTGATAGTGAATGCAATCTCTAATTTCTGATAACAGATCCTGTATAGCTTATAATGTAAATGTAATCACCTTGAGTGATTGAGTGATACCTTGTCTCTGCTCGTCGGTAGCCTTTCTGTGTTCTTGATAACTACTTTGATTTGTTTATGTACTTTTCTTGAATTCTCTTCTTCTTCTTAGATGCTCTCCATGGCTACTATCATTTTTCAACTGATTACAAGTCTCTCTAATTACAAATGATCGAACATCTATTTATACTAGTTTCTAGCTCTATTCTTGATTCACGCTTTTCAAATTAACTCTAGATCCAAGGTTTACAACTTGAACTTGATCTTTAGTTAGATACATTTTAGATCCGTTAGGATGCTTTAAAACATTTACAATATGCTTGCTTTTCCTTCAAGTAAAGATTTAAAGCAAGTAAAAACTCTATAAATAGAATTACACTATTTTATCTGACGTGTAAAGTCAGATCCACTTTTTGCGGGTTCTGTAATCGACTGTCGATTTTGATGGTCGGGTTGCTCTGTCAGTTCTATTAGTTTTTTATCAATCTTTACTTTGTTGGTTTTCTGCTTTGTCGGTGTCCCTTATTTGAACTATTCATTGGGTATGCCTTTTCTACTTTTGTCGACAATGTTCTCAAAAACTGTATCCTCGGTTATGCTTGTCATCGGTTTGACTCTCATCAATGTTCATCAGGCAATTCTATACTTCGCATTTTTCATGATAGATATTTTCATGTCATCAGGTGTGCTTGTTGTCTTCTGGTTATGTCTATATCGATGACCTTTATCATGTTTTTCCCTCTAAGTATACTAATGGAAAAACTTAATGTCATCAAACATATCTCTTGACTCATGTGAAAAAATTTCAAAACTTGTGTTGTGACTTCTGAAATGATCAGACTCATGGCTAAATTGTTTGCTACAACATTTAGAGATAAGGCCTTGCAATTGATGTTAAGGATCATTTTAGTGGTCTATTTATCCTTTTTTTGATGTTAGGATTATTTTTTGAGTTATTTTAGGTCTTATAGGATCCATTGGGATCATTTTCAATGGTTTGAGTTTTATAAATAGGTCTAGGGTTTCAATTTTTGGATTTTCCTACCAAAATGAAAATCTGAATTTTGTAGTGAATTTTGGCTTGTGTGAGAGTTTGAGTTTGTTCCTCAAACTTAGATTTAGTTTTTTTTTAATGAAAATAAGCTCATGGAAGATTATGTAATACTATGTAGGGTCTCTTTGCAATGTTTTTTAGTCCTAGGAAGTGTTCAAGGGCATAACTTTGCATGTTTAAAGTAAAAGTTAGAACAAGGCATTAGGTTTCTTTTGGTTAAAAAAACATGTATCTTCGGTGGATAATGGGTTATTGATACATATTTAACATTGAATGAATGCAGAACACACTCCAAGAATCTAAGGAAGGAATTTTTGATGAAAAGTACAATTCTTTCATTGTTTAAATAGTTTTTATTGTAATTTGAGATTCAAAAGAGCCTTGTACGACCTTTTACAAAGTCATGTTCATGGGCGAGGTCATTAATGCCACAACTTGCATTATTTAATTTATCAAATATTGAACTAGACGTGTCCTAATCTTGTCTGTGATAAGGATTTTTCTTAGTTTGGAGGTTTTGTATTGTAAAACAATGACTGGTTTTTGGATCATTCTCCACCAGGAGCTCTCGAGAGTTTATTCCTACTGACTTAGAAAGATTCAAATGCAAACTTTAATCTAACTCTTAACTCTAGATGTTACCAGATCTACTTCTTAAAAAATTTCCTGATTAGGAATTATTTAGTTAAAGTACAAATTAAACATAGTTCATTGGGAATTTCCTATCGAATTCTAACAATTAAGTGAAGCAACTTGAACTGAATCATAAATAAACTACTTATTTGCAGGAAATCAAAATTAGTTTACTTGAAATGAATTCAAAATATTCTTTGATTACTTGGAATGAATCTAATATCTATTGCATTTAGCCCTAAATTTCACATTCTATCCCTTTAATTTTTGTCCAACATGATTGTTACTAGCATTCTTCATCATTCTATTCTATTGCTTTTAAATGTCTGATTATAGAAAAAAATTAATCTAACTTGAATTTACTAATGAAATCTAGAAATAAAAATAATCCACACATCATTCCATGAATTTCTATTGAACTAAGTTACGATCAAATCAACTTTAACCTTCAAATTCTATTATTGTTCAACATGAACTAAGAGATAAAAAATTGAATGAGCAAGCAATGAAATGGTCAAATAAATAAAAAACAAGATCGCCTCCCTTTGATTGAATGGGCCCCACTCTTCCTCTGGTGGGATCTCAACATGATTTCATATCAACTTGATATTTACATTAAATCAGCCCCCGTAAGGACTTCAAACATGATTTTTTTACTTTAAAATCACTTGTAGAAATAAAATTACTCCTAGCATGAAACTTCACAACCTAGATACTAACTAAATATAGGGATATATATACATCCTCTTATTTTGAATTTAAAACCTACAACATTACCCGCTTAAAAGGTAATGTTTACAAAAGATCAAACAAAACTGAATGTTTTGTAGAATAGCAAGACAAATAACTAGCCGTGGACTTCAAAAGTCCAACATGTGTCAATCATAATTTTGACAACAGCCCTGCCTCATTAATGCGGGAACTATCAGGAGCTCCACTTATGTAACTGGCCAACACAATTAAATCCTTCAAATGAAATTCAAATCTTTGAAAAAAACTTTATCAATGCAATGAGGAACAAATCGTCAACGCAAAGATATTCAAATTTTGAAACAGGATTTCATTAATGCCACGAGATTAAAGGAATCAATCATAAAGATAATTATCAATGTTAATAGATTCAACCCAAAATACATGCATTCATTATGGTATATTAATTTTTAATCATAAGTTTGTAATCAACTTAACATGACATTTAAATAAGAATAGATATAAGTATATATACCATCACCATGTCCATTAATTAACAAAATATGATAAGTCCTTAAAGATTAAAACATTCATTAAAAAGGTATTATTTTGGACCCATTATTCTCTCCTTCCTGAGTTCAACCATGACATCATGGTTTGTTATGTATATTCTTGTTGATAGTCTCAATCCATTTTAGTAACTCAAACCTCTAAAATCTACACTCTTGGTATAGTCTAAAATGATGGTATCCCTCAAACTCTACCATTCTATTTCTCCACCCGTTGAGTTGATCTCCTATGAATTGTTATGATGCATCCAAAGTAGGTGTTGGCACTGTAATAAGTGGATATCTAAACCTTATCCCTATCTGGGCTCTCTATTTCTCTTCAATGATGAAGATGATGTGTCTGGCTCTAGTCATGCTCCATGCAATGTTGGTTGGAGAAATTGGCTCTCTCTTTCTTAAGGTTACTGGAATAGAGTTAAACCTTTCCCTATTGGCCATGAGTGCTCTATATAGTAGTGAACCTTGAACATCCCTATAGGATCTGGTTGATTGGTTCAAATTCCTTTCATAAATGGGTGGAACATTTTCTAACTACCACTAATCTGAAACTTCCCCTGAATATATGAGTTTTTGGAAATTCATCCCTAAATTGGAAAATTAAGTCTCCTTTGGGTATCTGTATCTATCTATTTTCTTCTCCCACTCTACTTGATTCTACATTAGAGATAAGAATTCTCTTATCAGTAACTCACCCCAAGATAAATTTAGAAAGGATTCAATGTGGTGTCCCAATAAAAATCCATGCAAGTATAACTCACACATCTGATTCTAAATGTTTAGCACACTCCTCATATAATCATTTTTAAACTCATGGTCATCCCCATAATCAAGTTTATTTTTAACACAAGTTGATTGATTTTCCATAATAAGAATTTCTCTCATGAAACAAGAAATAGAGGCTTTCTGGTTTTCTCATTGAGATAAGCATAAATTATATTTCAATTATACTCTCAAACCTTTGGTCAACTTCTCCCCTTTCCCTTTACAGTTTCTCTATCTCCTGTTGCAATTCTTTATTTATTTTCTTCTATTGCATTGCCACCAAATAAATATATCTTGGTGGCATAGTTGATATAGAGGATCAGTTTGTTGTTTTATTTGTTCCTCCCTATGTCTCAATTTAATTTTCAATTTTTGGATATATTTCTCATAATCAGATAGTTGAGAAGTTGTTTTTCTAAGAGATTCTTCTATTTTGGCTAGTTGATCCTTTGTTTCTTTCAACTTTTGGGTATATTACTCTACTACATTCTAAGCCTCTTTGACAATTCCTTTTAATTAATCATCTCTCTTACTCAAAATTTCATTATATGCTTCAATTATCCTCCAAGATTCTTGTAATTCTTCCTCTTTCTGAGACATCTCCATTGCCTCCCTGAGCTTCATGTCTTCTTCTTTCTTCATTATTTTCTCTTTTTATTCAGGGGTTTCCTTTTCCTCTTATACTATCTCTTTCCCCTCTCCCATGATAAATTCCTCTAAAGGTTCTTCATGGTGAGGGCTAGGAGGAGGTTAGGATTCAAAATGTGGAGGGATAGGTGGAGAGGTAGAGACATAAGTATCTGATTCAAATTCCTCCAAGGATTCTTCTTTCTCGGATGAACTACTTTTAGAAATGCAAATGATAGGAGAATCAATCTAGGGACTATAAGGACGAGATTTTTTTTCTCTGTTTCTAATTGGAGCTTCATCAACTTCCATGGGTCTTGTATCTTCACATTTCTCTTTCTAAGATTCCTCAATTATGGGTTCTTCATCTTGAGTTAAATTAGCTTCAAATTTGTCATTAGTGGAACATAAAATCTGGGTTTCTTATGGATTCTCAGTAATGAGTGGTTCTATCTAAGAATTTTGAGCTTCATTATGTGTCTTTGAATGAGAAACAAGGTTTAAGTGGGATTATTAAACATTAGGAGGCTCGGTGGACCGTTCTTTAGTGACCAATTTAGGAGATTGGGATGAAATTGGCAAATCGGGTTCTATTTCAACAAGAGGACTAGATTATTCTACAATATCTTTCTCTTTCCTTGCCCTAATTATCCTACTAGACCTTCTTCCAACCAAATGACCTGACTCTCCTACCTCAAACCTAGTTCCTTTTGGTATATAGAGTTGTTTAGATTTTAACCTTTTAGATTTATTAGGATCCATGAGAAACTGGAGCCAACCCTCTTTTCCAAACTCCTTCATAAAATGATGTTTGATTATCATATGTATTAATGATTGATATTTTATTTCACTTTGTTTCTCCTTAATCCTAATTATCATTGCAACTAGTTGTGAAAACAAGAAATCAAGTACATTTACCTATACCTTTTACCTTTGTTGACCATATTTGATGTTTGTTAACATTCTCATACCAGGCCCCATCACCATGCCATATTGGCCCTCATAGGTGAAAAAATTCATTAAGCACAGTACTAGAGTTTTCCATGGATGCTTAATTCTATCTCCAATAATTTCTTTAGTGTTTCCTTTGTGCCTTTGGAGGTCATGTCTTTTATCATCTTGCTGATGAAAATAAGTGATTAAATCCTCTAAATTCATTTTTCCTTTAGCTATCGGTTCGCCTTCTACTAGAATCCCAGATATTTCACTGATAAATTTAGGATTAAATTCTATTATCTCACCCCTCACTAGGGTTACATTTGTATAATAAAAACTGGAAAGTAACTCTAAGATGTATATTACTTACCAAGTTCTACATACATTGGAATATAAACCCTCACAAAGAAAATATGATTAGCACAAAAAAAGAAGGACGAGTGATAATAAAATATCTATACCCAATGGGGATTTGATTCCTTGAGTAGATATTATAGAGAAAGTAAATGATATAAAATTTTATCTATGAAAGTAAAGTGCAAGGGAAAAGAAGTAATAACAAGTACACCTGAAAACAAGATGCATAAGGTAGAACTTTGGATTTGTATTTGACTATCATTAGAATCTCGGATTTTGTTGCAACTTTAAATCTGAAAGGAAGGGACTTGAATCTTTTTGTCCTAAAATTCTTAGTCAAAAGGTGTAGGGACAAGTCAAAATTACATGTGCAAGTTGATTTTCTAGGGACAATTCGACAAGTCAACTTGTTCCCGACTGCTCTGAATTCGATGATATTTTTTGGGTGCCTGCGATTGTGTTTGTTCTTCCCAGGTCTAAATACCCAACTCCATAGTCTCTTCCTATGCACAAAAAAGGGGAAAAGTTTATGGAAATGGGTTTTCCTTCGTTGAACCCTATTTAGGAGTCAACCTTGAAATTGAATTGAAATTGCATAAGGAAAGATGAAATAAAAGAAATATCTGAAACATAAATAGCCTTATACCTTGATTATGAAATGCCTCTTTGGATGTGATTAAAAGTATTGATGCAACAGCTTGAACTCTACAAAAACCTAATAGGAAATCATGAAAGCAAAGCTTTGAATGATGGATGTTGTAGGTTGCCACAATGCTTGATGAGGAAGAAGGATTGAAGACTTAGATGCTTGATTGAAGCAGAGATCTTGAACTCCAATTTTGCTTGAAATAATGGATTGCTTCTCAATTGTAGATGGATCTTGGATAGATATAATAAGAATGGATATATCAAAATGAGAGGAGAAGGTATCCTTTTATACTCATTTCAGGGCTCAAATTAAATCCAGGGTGACTATAAATCTAAACCTTGGAAGAAAGCCTCATCATCGAGTCTCGGGCCAAATTTGGGCCTAAAAACCCAGGTACAAGTCGACCAGTCAAATTGTACCCAAGGACAAGCTGACAAGTCAACTTGTCCTAGGTAAATCAAGCTCAAATTTTACTTGAATTTTACTCGAATGTCGTGGAAGGTGAAAATAAGAGGGGGAATAAATTATAGGTTGCTATGAGGCCGGGAAGGGTCTCAGAAGTAGAAAACAAATGAATAGGTCCTAGGTGAGAAAATTAATTATTTGATTGGAGAAAAAATAGGAAATAATGCCTAGAAGCAAGACCTAACCTCAAGTTTGAATAAATAATGTTAATATGGGATGCAATAAGTGCTAGAATAACATGAAATAAATGTCGGAACCCATACATACTAAAATGGGGCTAAAAATAGTCTCCTAGTAAGGGTGCTTACCTTTTAGGATGATATAGTTAGCCCCCACTTTAGCAGGAGTATGAGGCCACCTCATACTCATGATAAAGTAGAAGAAAGAGAGAGAAAGATGAGAATCATGCAAAAAGTGCAAGGAGATAAGACATCACCAATTTTAAGGACACAAGCCCCCAAACCAAGGATCTTAACTCATACATCCATAAGAATGGACATAGAAAACAAAAGCAAAATCCTAGAGCTTACTAAGATTCCAAGTCAACTAGTTGAGGAGACCTTGCTAAATAAAATACCTCAACCGCTAGTATCATACTCAAAAATCTCTTGAAAAAGCACAAGTGGTCACCTGAAAAGAGGACGAGCACACATTGAAGATAAGATAGGACTCCATGATCCAATAAAATAGAAAGGTGTGTGATTTTATGGAATCATGGAGGAGATATTAAGATAATAATGTATGATACATTCTACAAAATGATGTTGCACTATGTGATCCATGAGAGATAGATAAGAAAGAGAGAGAGGAGGGGGAAAATTGTCTAGGAAATTGTGTTATGCTAGCTCCACCCATTAAAGAGAGTGTAAGAGGGAGTTGATGGTCTAGCGTGTACTAGTCAACTCATGAAAATGTAAATGAGAGATTGAATAACCTATAAAAATGTATTATGCTAGTTAACCCAAGAAAAGGATAGGTCCAATGCTCTAGCAAATTTGTTTTATGCTAGTCAACCAATCCTGAAAATGTAATAAGGAGAGTGATCTGACCCTAGAAAATTGTATTATGCTAGTTTACTCTATCTATCATGCTTAAAGTAAACAAAATGTTTGCAATAAGAAGTCCACGTATGCCCCCCATTCAAATGAAAAAATAAGTACTATTTTTGACATCTTAAGGAAAAGATGAAAAGGGATAAAGTACTTTCAACATGACAATAACCACAAGAAACACCCAATCCAATACAAGGAGGTCAAAAATGATGATCAAACCATGTATGACTATGAACCCCAAAAGGATAGGCTAACTATGATACATAGTGTGGAGAAACATAATAGGGACTTAAATGTTATTCAAAGAAATCAAGATAGAAAATTAGTTCATTGCGACATCATGTTATGTGAATTATGTCATTATCAATGAGTTGTTAAATTTTTTAATGTACAGATTGACATTCATTACTAGAATGGTCATGATATCAGTGATACATGCAGAAAGAAAGATTCATAGGATTTTGACTATGCTTCTTTTTTTGTTTAGGTCGATTAATCACCTTAGCATGAAGAAGGTTAGGAAAAATGATTTCTTGATTAAAGATAGATATAAAGAAGTGTTAGATAATTAAGAAGAGCATGTTTACAAAGGAGGAGACTCAAAACCAAATGCACGACTAGGTTTATCACTATTCTCAATGATTTGTTTCACACATCCTAAACCATATGTGAGATTGTGAGTATAATTGTTTTGGGATTCATATTGAATCAATGACATAGTAGGTCCCTTGAAGAATCCTATGTTGTCATTAGGAAGTTTATATTCACCCAAAAAATATGGCATAAAATCTAATGACCCCCATTCATCAACTAAAAAGGCACTTTTTGGAGAAGAAGTATCTTTAGGAGAAGATGTGTTTTGTTTAAATGATGTAGGGATAGAAGGAGAAAAAGATTCAGTTTGTAAAAAAGGATTAGGTCTATCATCAGCAAGAAATGTGTACACATTTTTTTTTGTATATGAACTTCACTCTATGATGAAGAGTTTAAGGAACATCATGCATGTCATTTAACCATGGTTGACTTTAGGGAAGATTATAGTAAGAGAAGATTATAGTTAAGAGTATCAGACATGACATGAATATATGTGGGTAAAATAATTGGACCTACCTTAATAGGAAAAGTGATAACACCCTATTAATATTATAAGGTCCAATATTACAGAGAGGGGGGAGAGTGAACCAATAATCTATTAGATCAAATTTTTTTACAAACCATTCAACTCTTTAACAACATTGATTAAATTTAAACCTTATGCAACAATAAACAAAGTGACCAAATAAACATCCAAACATGAAAAAAAGTGAGACAAATATTTTTATCATGGAAAACCTTGGTTATAGGAAAAAACCACGATGGGAATTAGTGCCCAAAAGTATTTGCACTCTTCTGAAATGCACTTGATTAAAGGCCTAGCCCTGTTAGGAGCTTACAATGATGCCCTGTTATGAGAAGACCCTATTAGGAGTCACTTGGTGAAGGTATTTTCCTCTATCCCTGTTAGGAGATTTACCCTATTAGGAGTTACCTTGTTGAAGGATTTAAATCCTAATTAAAGAGCCACCTGGTTAAAGGATTTATTGATCAAGATCTATTAGGATCTACCCAGTTAAGGGATTTTTTTACAGAACCTATTAGAATTCAACAAGTAAAATGATCTAGTTGTAGCACTCCTCCTTTGCTTGTTCAGATCCAATTAAGCACAACACTTCTATTTCTTACAAATAATCTTTGCTCTTCACTCGACCATACCTTCGCATCTACGATCTACACTTGCATAATTCATCAATTTACATATAAATACATTACATGTCCATTAGAGCATTAGCTGCCTTAAAAAATGTATTACATTTGAATTTCATTCACTACAATCATTCTCTCTCAATCCTTGAACCCTAAAACATATAATCAATCTAGAATATTTGATAGGTCAACCACAAGATTCATCGCACATTGATTTAAAATAAAAACAATTAAACTTTATTTCACTTCCCCAACACAGTTCCAAAACTTGATAGATCTGATCACATTGAACAATGACATAGTAGATCAACATTACAAATCTATTATTCCATATCACCTTGCCACATGGATAACAAAAATATCCACTGCAACCAATTGCATCATCACCTCTCACCGATCTAACACCAACTACTCAAACTTGTTCAAACATTTGCTATCTTGCACAAAATGATCTTTTGTCAACTAAAATGATGCCTTGCAGTACTCCAATCCTATAGAGATCATAGTATCAATAACATAGCTTGGTCAAGATAATAATATCATGACCACAACACATGGATCCCTACTGATTTGATAGAATAATCAAATTAGTTACTATTTATCAATGTTTGTTCTTCAGTCTATCATGATGCTCTTCAATCAATCATAAATTGCTCCATTTTTTTTCTAGTATATGTGATCATACATAATGCATTGAGAGACATCCCCGAGTCTCTAACAATGATCAATCACTCTGATTCCTAGTGAAACACAAAATTTATCTGCACAAATACTTAGAAAAACATCAAGAATATTGTCAACAAATACAACACCAAGTTGACATCAATGACAATACAATAACTGATTTTTCTGTCATCAAACCTATAGCAATCAACACTCAATAAAACTTTACATCAGCTATGCCAACAATATCCCCCTTTAGCATTGATGGAAATGTGAGTGTGTTTTTGGGTACCTGATGAAAACAACACAAACACTCAATAAGTCATTGCATTAGTCCAAAAGGGTTAGAAAAGCATGTGAAACCCACTAAAACTGACTTATTGCCTGCTAACTAGGAGGAGTGTAATTAATAACATATTAGCCCTCAGAATATGCTACAAATCAATGACAAATACAACCTAGCATGAAGGATTTTAGTTTGAAAGCAAGCTAAAAGATGGAAAAACATATATTATAGCTCTAAAAGATGAAATTAAAACAATGCAAAAACATGGAATAATGAGTGGAATGTGAATCTAGGATGAATCCAACAGCATAACAATGTAATTTAGATCTAATGTGAAGGCCCATTTGCTCTCAAAACAGGCTTCTATTTATAGAAGAATGGGAGAGAGAGAGAGGGGGGACAAGGTGAATTTATGAGTGAAGGGGCTCATAAATGAAGATGTAAGAGCCATTAATGCCCAAGGCATTAATAAGGCATGTGAGAGACATAGGCTTAAGGCATCTTCATTAA
>MU227340.1:1251252-1313765 GCA_018584345.1 Thuja plicata | reverse complement strand
AGCTGAGAGCATTCTAAAAACCCTTGCACTCCATGCCTAGGGAGCTATGGATCAATTTTTGAGACCTCATTCTTGAGTGTTCTTGAATGTAAGGATTCATAGAAGTGTGATACAATTATAGCACACAGATAGAACCTTTTATGCCACAACCAACTATCTTCAACCTTAGCAATGAAATAACTATTAATAGTAGTAATCAGATGGAATAAGTCACCTTTAGTTTGTTTCCCAGTAGCAATCAGATTTCCCCATCTTCCAAATATCCTGCACGTACCTCCTTTAAACACTAAATGATAACCTTTTTTATTCAACTGACCAAAAATCAACAAGTTATATGTAAGACATTCAACCCAATAGACATCCAACATATTTTTTATCATTCAAAGAGATTGAACTATTACCTCTTACCATGCAAGGACTATTGTTACAAAAAATGAACACACCACCATCAAATTCATCTAGCTTTATGAACTTAATTTTTCACCGTTCATGTGATGTGAGCACCCACTATCAATGACCCATATATTACCATGTTCCATGCATGATACCAATGCCTTCTCATCTTTAGAAGTTTCTTCTTTAACTGCAAAAAACACTATCACTTATTTGTCATTGTCATCAAATTCTTCAACAAACACACCTTTATCTATTGCAACATAGCATGTTAGTCTTAAAGGTCCAAGAATAATGAGAGGGGGGGGGGGGGGGGAATCAGTATTCAAGANGGGGGTGAATCAGTATTCAAGATATCAACAAATTTCCACTTCATCAACTCAAAACTAACATCCACAAGTTAACCTATTTGATAAGAAAATGAAACTTAATCAAATAAACACAATCACCACAATGCATGCAACACATAACACATATATTTTCACGTGGAAACCGAAAAGGGTTAAAACTATAGTGGGAACAAAGACCCACAAATAATGTACTCTTCTGAAGTACACCCAATTAAGAGTTTACAAAGACAATATTAGGTGTCATCCAATTATGGGATTTTCTTGTAGCCCTGTAAGGAGCTTTCCCTGTTAGGAGTAATTTTGTTAGGATATTTCAAACTCTAGTTAATGAGTCACTCTATTAAGATATTTAAAAATAAGACCTATTAGGATCTACCTGGTTAAGAGATTTACAATAGGAAACATGTTACAGTCACTTGATCTGGAAATAAAAACTCATTTGCTTGATTAGATCCTCTATAACACATACATTCTCTTCTTAGACTACTCTGGTACACCCTAGGTTGATCACACCTTCACACCCATGATCTACGCACACAAATATTTGATTTCATAATATAAATATCATTACTCAAGCCCTAAGCCTTTCACCACCCTAAATCTCACCTAACACATTTGAAATCATGTTTTCAATCTTCATGCTCAAAGAGATTGCGCCAAAACACACATCCCAATATAAAAAATAACTTTACCAAAAAGGTTGGTAATAGGATAAGCCCTTACAATTTATTTTATCAAGAATAGTCAAACAAGTTTTGACTAACTCAGCCTTCATCTTTATAAAACATCTACCTTGATCAGTATAATGCCAACACATCACCATAAATGAATTGACACACATCAGCATGACAATTGGAACACAAATGATTCAACACAACTTGATTACTAATTGACAATAGAAGATCTATCATCGGTAGCTCAAGATCAACATTGTCACCTTTCACTGAAACAACTTCTGTAACCACAAAACATCCTTACCAATCATCCAAATCAGTCACGATCATAACCATGAGCTCAACATAGTATCAACAACACAATCCTATGATCATGCCACCTAACTCATCATATATTTGATAAACCAATCAAATTACTCATTTCCAGTCACAGACTGTTTTATGCCTGTCATACTTCAATTAATCATAACTTACACAAATCATAAATTTAATAGTTTTGATCATACAGTTAACATCTAAAGACATGCCCAAGTATCCCTTAAGGATCACCAACATTAAAACCACTTGCAAACCATTTTTCATCCTTCTCACATACTTGGAAACACACTAAGAACACTAGGTCAATACTTGACATCAATGAAAACACAATAACTGATCATCTCAACACCCAATCTATACCATCACATCACTTACCATTACTGCATCAGTTATGAGAACATAGTATTATTTCTTTCCTTTTCCCTTGAATATTGTGATCTTCTCCTTTTTTTCACCATTAGGACACCTGGTAGTAATATGTCTTATCTTGTGACATGAAAAATATTTCAAAGGTAACTTTCCTTTATACTTACCAATACCTCTAGGTAGTCTTCTTGCAAGTAATACTTCAAGTTCTTATTGCTTCTTCTCTTCATCCAAGATAGATTCAAGTTCCCTGGAATAACTTTCCATGCAGACAGATTCATGACATCCATTTTCCCTTCTTCTCTGATGCTAATGGAAAATAGACCTTAAATGTTGCTTCAACTTTAGGCATATTATTATCATAGTTTCTTAATTCAAAAGCAGTGAGCTTTCCAATCAATCCATCAATAGAAACAATATCAAATGTCCTTAATTATTGTATAGCAGAAACTCTAATGGAATAAGAAAGTAGCAAGGTTCTCAATATTTTACTTACCACATCACCTTCTTCAATGTTACCACCGACAACTTTGATAACACCGACTACTTCCTTTATCCTTTGACCATATTGATCAATGTTCTCACCTTCCACCATTTTCATGTCATTATATTTGTCCTTCAAACTATCTACCCTAGCATTTTGCACATGTATGTCTCCACCATATATTAGCTTTAACTTTTCTCAAACCTCAGAATAATTCTCAAGTCCATGTACATAAATATATTCAGCATCAGATAGAGTACTTATTATAGCCTTCAATTCTTGCATGTTCTCTTGTTGCTCCTTCAATTGATCTATAGTAAGAGTCTCGATATGGACTTTATATTTTGTTACCACATGATTACAAATTTTTGGCCCCATGCCTTTTAGATAGATCTTCATCCTGTCACTCCATATTGTGCATTTATCTCTTGTGAACTTAAGACCTTCCTTCTTCATCATTAGATCTTTTCCCCAAGTTGTGAAGCTTACCACAAAGAGGACCAAAGATTTGATACCAATTGTTAATACTATAAGGTCTAAGGTTACAGAGAGGGGGGGGGGGGGGAATTAGTAACCTNATACTATAAGGTCTAAGGTTACAGAGAGGGGGGGGGGGGTGAATTAGTAACCTATCAGATCATAAATTTTTACAATTCATTCAACACAGTAACAACATTAATCAACTTTAAACCTTATGCAACAATAAACAAAGTGACCAAATAAACATCCAAACATGCAAAAAAGTGACACCAGTATTTTCTCATGGAAACCCTTGATTAGAGGGAAAAACCATGGTGGAAATTATTACCCACAAGTATTTGTGCTCTTCTCAAATGCACCTTGTTAAAGGTCCGACCCTATTAGGAGCTTAGAATGATGCACTGTTAGTAGCAAACCCTATTAGGAGTCACTCGGTCAAGGGATTTGTCTCTAGCCATGTTAGGAGTAACCTTGTCAAAGGATTTAAACCCTAATAAAAGAGCCACTTGGTTAAAGGATTTACTCATCAAGACCTCTTAGGATCTACTCGGGTTAAGGGATTTTATTGCAGAACCTATTATAATTCAACAAGTACAATGATCTGGGTGTAGCACTCCTCCTCTACTTTTTCAAATCCAATTAAGCACAACCCTTCTTCTTCTTGCAAACAATCTTCTCTCTTCACTAGACCACACCTTTGCATCCACAATCTAAACTTGCATAACTCATCGATTTACATATAAATAGATTATATGTCCATTAGGGAATTGGTCACCTTAAAAAATGAATTACATTTGAATTTCATTTATTACAATCATTCCCACTCGATCCTTGAACCCTATTAAATATTAAAAATCAAGAATATTCGATAGGTCAGCCGCAAGAGTCATCGCACATCGATTTAAAACAAGAACAGTCAAACTTTATATGACTTCCCCAACACACTTCCAAAACTTGATAGCTCTGATTACCTCAAACAATAAAATAGAAGATCAGCATTACAAATTTTTTATGTCATGTCACCTTGACACCTAGATCATGAAAACATCCACTGCAACTAATCACATCATCACCTCTCACCGATCTAACACCAACTATTCAAACAAGTTCAAACATTTTGTATCTTGCACAAAATGATCTTCTATCAACTGAAATGATGCCTTCTAGTACTCCAATCATGTAGCGGTCATAGTATCAATAACATATACTACTAAAGATAATCATATCATGACCACAACACTTGGATCTATACTGATTTGATTAAACAATCAAATCATTCATTATCTGTCATTGTTTGTTCTTCAGTCTGCCATGTTGCTCTTCAATCGATCATAACTTGCTCCATTTTTTTTCCAACACACACAATCATACAAAATTCATTGAGAGACATCTTTGAGTCTTTTACAATGATCACTCACTCCAATTCCTACTGCAACATAGAATTTATCTACACAAATAATTAGCAGCACAACATGAACATTGTCGACAAATAAAACACTAAGTCGACATCAATGACAACATAATAATTGATCTTCTTATCATCAAACATGTACCACTCAACACTCAATCAAGATCTGCATCAATTATTTCAACACACCCAATTTTTTCTTATAAATATTATCAAATCCATGAATAGGGGTAGGATCAGGTTTAATTGTTGAAACATCAACTTTGATTTCATGCAACATATCCATGCTACGAATATTTAATTTGGACTCATTATCAATTAAGGTCCTGGGAATGAGATTACCATTGATAAAGATAGCCACCATAAGGGCATCATGTTTATCTTTGATTTCTTTAGAGGGTAACTTATGTTGAAAGAACACAATTTGAGGTTTGTTGATAGTCACATTCATACATTCCAAGATGGAAGTGATATTGTCCTTCCTAGGAGGTGGGATAGTCTCATCTCACAATGCTTGTTGTAATGCATCACCATAAGTAGGTGAGGTTTGAAAAATCTCCCAAAGGAATATCTTGGTAAGGGTAACACAAAGTTGTTCTACTAAATCATACTCCTTTCCAAGAGTTTGAGGAAGACGGGGGAGGAGGAAGCACCAGTTGAGAAAGAGGAAAAGGAGGAACAAATGAACTTGTAGGTTGTCGATTGTTTCTTGTGTTATAAGTGTGGGAAACTGCATGATAGTCAGGTTGTTGAGCATCTTTCACCATAATGAATGGTTTGTTTTGAGGTTTACGAAGATGAACAACAACCTTAGGTCTTACATTAATCAAAAAATTGACAACATTAACTTGATCAAGCTCTTCATAGAACATTAATATGATATTTCAAAAAAAATCAAAATACAAGACTAGTTTAAAGAAATCAATTGAAATAAATCACGAGTCTTCTATGGAACTCTAGTTCTAAGGAGTTGATTAATGCTCTCAGTTGCAAATTAATTCTTAAGTGACAACTTAGAAAATGAGATTATGAGATGAATTAAGCTACGATGAATGAAAATGCTATGCTAAATTATTAAGAACATTAAGATGCAATTACGATTGTCCATTAAAACCATGCTCAAAATGAATGATTGATATGCAAACCACTATTATGTCTATGCTTTGATGGAAGTGTATGTCCAAACCAACATTATGCCTTGACTCTACATGAATGTGTATCCTTTTTCTCTACTAATGCATCCTATTTATATGAATTATCAAGGTGTTGGGGGTGAGTTATGTCCAATCATGGTCAAGTCAAGTGGATGAGGGATGAGTGGTCAAGATTGAGTGGCTAAGATAGAAAAGGCTATTAGTGATCCATGTGAGCTTAAAGATGATCTCTCATTGGTTGATTTTATTTTTTCATGTAGTGGTAGGTGAGAGATATAAGGATTTAAATAATTCAAAATAATTAATTACTTTAGACATGTGGGATATGGAATTTTATGAGTGAGTGAGTTGAAATTGATTTGTGAAGGGGGAATTAATTAATTGATTAAGATTTGATTAATTCAGGTGGACTATATAGTTAATTATTAAATTCAAATATATAATAGAATAAATTTGATTTTATTTATTCAATTTCTTGAATTTAATTAATGTTTGACTTTGACCATTTTCAGGTGTATACATGACACTTTTAGAGAACATTTTGGAGAAATCTTGGTACAAACCTTAGTTTTAGCTCTATCTACCACCCTTAGAAAGATGACCAAAATGAGGTGGTCAATAGGAGCTTATGTAACCTACTAAGATTCCTTTCAAAGGATAAACCAAAACAATGTAATCTTGTGCTACCTCAAGTAGAAATCACCTATAATGATTCAGTGAACCTGATTATTGGTAAGAGTCCATTTTAAGTGGTCTATGACATGTATTCAAGAGGAGTGTTTGAAATAAGAGACATAAATGGATTGAGAATAAAAGTGAAGAGGGTGGACAATTTTCAATTGACATGCAGGAGATACATCAACAAGTGAAACAATAGTTACAAGCTATTGTGGAAAATTATAAGAAAAAGGTAGATTTGAAAAGAAGAGAGGTTGGTTTTCAGATTGGAGATCTTGTCTTAATACATACCAAAAATAAAATATTTCCCAAAGGTGAATATATGAAGTTAAATATGAAGAATATAGGTCCTTGTAGGGTTGTTAAGAAATTTTCCAACAATGCCTATGAGTTTGAACTGCCTAAAGGTGTAGGAATATCCCAAATTTTTAATGTTTCTAACTTATTCCATTACAAAGGAAATGCCAATTTTTATAAAGGAGTAGGTATACAACCCATATCATATGTGTATTTGGAAAATGACCTACCACACACCAAACCAACAGGGTTAGAGTGCATTCTTGACACCAAAGAGAGCAAAAAGACTAGAGGATAACAATACTTTTAATATTTGGTCAAATGGAAGTAGCTACCACATGAGGATGCCACATAGATGATTGATGCAAACATCATTAGGAATGGGAAGACTATTTTAGGCCTTATTTTAGGGGGAACATGAGTTTCTTTCTTTTTCCCTTGGGAGTATGATGTCGGAGCATCACTTTAGTGGTGCATTTATGTTCATTTTGTTAGGATTAAGTAATATTGAGAGGGGGGGTGAATCAATATTAAAACACTTTAAAATTAAACTTATCAGATTCCAAATTAACCAAAAAAATACTGAAAAGAAAAGAACATAATCATAAAGTACACAACTCATAACACCATGATTTTGTTATCGAGGAAACCCTGGCCAAGGGAAAAACCCGGTGGGGATGGTACCCACAAATATGAACTAAAAGTATTGTGTCCCTATTAGGAGGCCTAGCCCTATTAGGAGCCGAGTATTACATTAGTACATTTCCCTATTAAAGGAATATAAAACCCTGTTAAAGGTATACACTGAGCACACTGCTCTTACAATAAAAAATTTGTCTATGTTACAATGCTTTATAAAAAATGAACTTATACAATCATCTAATATGTTTTAGTAGTTACAATTGTAGCTCACATCACCTTCTGTCAGATCATAACATCATAATGCATCCATCCTGATGTAGAGCACACAGTGGGAAGACAATAAGATGGGCTATCACTTCCACAACCCTTAAAACTTGGGTTTACTCCAATCCAACTGTACCAACCTTGTGAAAATATGGATTCCAAACTTCCTAGGGGGTTTTGAAACTTTTCTTACCCCAATGGACACTTCTATGATTTGTTCAAGATCTTCCCAAATTGGGATTTAGGGACACCTTCCCTAAACTAAACCAAAATATAGAAATATTCACTAGTGACTTCAACCAACCTATTAGAGGGTTGGAACACCTTACTTAGGCTATGTAGACAGGGAATCACTCAACCATCTGATTACTCAACACTCACAACACCATTAACTCTTCTAGACCTATGGATCCTAGTAGCCTTTTCCAAGAGTTTTTTTCTTGTGCAACTTTCAAATATGGAAGGGATCATATACTTGGTCCCTTCAATCGATCTACTCAACTGCACACAACTATGCATACTTGACTGGCTAAATAATGTAAGAAATAAAAATATAATATGGTGAGATGCTATTTACATTTGAAAGGTTGGGGAAGGTAAGATTCTCCCCCTATCCCCAAATTTACAAAGGAAGGATACAAATTGATTAACCATAAGAAAATGGTCAATGCACAAATGAATCAATCAATTGGAAATAAGAAGAAAGAGGAAAACCTTACATTCCCGGTTAATGGGGTTGATTGCGGGAGAGAAGGAGAGTGTGTAATATATTTGAAATGATTAAAACCTTAATTTAAATGAATTGAAGATAGGTACTAACCTCAAAGTATAGAAGATCTGGAAATTGCTATTTTCCAGTGTCCATACTAAGTTTCTGGAAATTCTGCAACTAGATTTGGAATAGAAACACAGAGAAGGAGAAAACCCAAAAATATTTTCCTTTTCTACTCTAGGTCAACCTTGAACCAAATGCAGTTCAACCTTGACCCCTTTATGTCAACCTTGACCTGCGCTGCTCTGACGAAAATTTTGTTCATGGATCCCGAAAGTTTGCCGAAAAGGGTATCCAAATCTACTCTGTAATTCATTGTTTTGTACCTATACCTGTAAGAAAAATGTTTTTTTTTTTTGGGGGGAGGGGTTTTCCTTGGTCAAACCCCAGTTTTGGAATTAATCTTATAATAGAATTGAAATTGCAGTAATAAACAAATTAAATAGAACAATTCACCTTGCTTATGTTGAAACCCTTGTGGAGGATTCGAATCCTTGGATCCACAAGTATCTTTGCGCCAAATGGATGTAGAATTTAGAATTTAGGATGTAGGATGTATCAAATCAATTGCCTTTATATCTTCAACACCAATCTTGAATGGATCTTGGAATAGGAATAATCTTGAATGGATGTGGATGAAGAAATATTCAACAAGAGGGCTCCATAGAGCTTGAATCCGTCAATGGCTACCAATGGATCTTCTTGATGAATTAAATGCTTGAATGCTTGAAAGTAGATGATTTCTTCAATAGATTATGCATAGATGTTCATGTGTGTGGATGATATTGCTTATTTTTGTGTCTTGTGTGCTTAGTCTTAGAAAATGAGAGGAGAAAGGCTTCCTTATATACAAGTCTAGGGCATAAAATTTTAGAGATGCTGACATAGGAGAATTAAATTCCAATTAGGCCTATACCCATAGAATTGGACCTATCTTTAATATATTTTTAAGATTCGTTACTTCGGAGTCCGAAACAGCCGACCTGGAAGCGGGAAATAATTCTTTCCAAACCCCGACATCTAGAGATCTTGGGAATTTGAAATTTTGACCCTGGGTCAGGGTCAAGGTCAACCCTGACTAGGTTAGGGTCAAGGTTGACCTTGACCCAAAAGGTCAACCTTGACCCTAAGGTCAAGAACCTCAAATTATCAGGGCAAGATACCAGGAATAGGTAGGTCAGAAGTGTAAAACAGGGCATAACATGGGAAAAAACCAGATCCAAGTCAAAGACCCATTCAAGGCATTTGACATTGCCCCAAACCACCTACTCGGAGGGCTAAACCATTCATAAATGGAAGTTCTTCCATTTTTTGACGATACATTTATCCCCCACTTTAGCAAGAGTATAGACTCGATACAAATTCTTGGTAAATGAGATCACAAAGAAAAGATAATATTATTGAAATCAAAGGGACAAAGAAGTCCTCAAGCTCCCAGGGACTCAAGTCTTTTTCAACCCCAAGATTAAAATAAGAGAGACATCACCAGTCAAAGAAAAAGAGAGAGAGGGTGTGATTACCTCACCCAATGAGAACCTATGTCCCATTGTGAATCACACAAGGAAACAATGCAACTGGAAAGATGGAGTTGAACCGCATAGTGAATGTGGCTACTCACTAGTCCACCCATCAAGGATTCACTCTCAGGAATATTCTATTCCAAAAGAGTAAAGTCAAAACTAGAGAGATCCAATCTTAAGGAAACCTTCCGACCTTAAGGGATCAAAACTTTGTAAATTGAAACTAGAGGGATCAAGAGATATTATAAGGTAAAAATCCATGCTTTAAGGATTAGTCTCTAATCTTTAAAGGGAAAAAAATATTTTAAGTTTGAAAATATTTTGAAAGTCTGTGTGTGCCAAAAGTGAGCAGAGCGTATGCCCCCACGTTAAAGTCATTGCTAACACTTTAACATGAGCAATGTATTTAAAAGAAGCATAAAAAAATCCACTGATTACATTTCCACTACAAGATGCCCCCAAGAGAAGACAAATCAAGGGAAATACCACATAAACATACAGAGAACACAGAAGGGATCTACCTACCATGGGGTCAGTATGATCATAAGATAATATATATATGATATCATTGCAAATTAATTGACATCATTCCCCAAAGAAAGTAGAACTACAATAACTATGGAGAAAAGAAAACACAAGAGTTATGAAGAAGAGTCTTTTAGGACCACAACATGGAGACCAAAAATAATCAGTACTACCATGTTGCAAATCCAAGCGGACTACACAAGGAAAACATTTACAAACAATAGCATAGGTTCAACATAACATGAAAACAACATATAGAATAATAGAGATACATATAAAGGAATTGTACAACAGGTTTGATTCCTTTATCACCTTGCACCAACAAGTCACAAGGGTCAAATAAAACAATCTAACAAACATTTAGCAAACACATTATGGGAGAAGCACAATACAACAAGAAAACACATAAAAGGATATCATGGAGGAAAATCCAATCAAGTGCATCGCCTACTCTCCCCATCTCGGTCTATATCATTTAGGGAAGGTGGGAAACTCGCAAGAGGGACTATATCCAACACAGTAGGAATAATAGCCAGTTCCAAACAAGGATCCTCTTGAGTATCACGATGTTCGATACTAGGTGTAATTATCAATTGTGTTGAAAGCATATTAGGTAAATTAGTATCAATGTCAATAGTCTCATATTCATCATTAGAATCATCAAGAGTATCCTCTTCATCAATATTAATCAAAATAGAATCTAAGATATGAATAGAATAATCACAATCATTCATCTTAACACCATTATTAACATTAACTTCTTCCAACACATTAGGCATAGGCTAGTCAAAAGAAGGTAAAGAACTTCAAAGAACAGAGGCATGGGCCCTTGCTTGTGCCTAATGCTTCTTACAATGTTCATTGGAAGATCAGTTACATTTTGTCTTGTTTGAAATGTGTTGAGAACTAGGAGGAACAATAACTGGTTCCTTCACAGGTTCTATAGGAGGATTAGTAGGATTCTCAGTAGGATGAAAAGCAATACTAGGAGCTTTATTAACATAACTAGAAGCAATGGATAAAGGAGGTATGGAAGGCGTAGGAAAAATAATATGGTTAAGATCCATTCAAGGCATGCTTAACTCAACAATCTTGCGATGTTTATAGGCTTGATATGAGAAAAAAAGGTTACCAAGTCGAGAAGAACATGAAATAGGTAATGAAGGCCAAAAGAAGTCAAGGGTAGCACAATACCTAGGCCTAGAAGGTTGATATGAACTATGATTAATTGTTTTCACTTCTTCATCATGAATGAACTTAATACACTTATAGATAAGAGAAGTAACAACATGCATAGTAGTCAATCAAGGAAAACCAAGATTAACTTGAAACTGATCAGAAGTAGGGACAACAAAAAAGGTAGTGTCCACAAATTTACCACAAATTTAAATAGGCAAGTTAATAGAACCAAATGATGGATAGAGAAAACCATTACAAGTTTGCATCCACACATTAGATGTATTATAACAATCACATTGTAAGTTCTTCGAAAAAGGGTTTTCTTCAGTAATGAAATTGACTAAGGATGTAGGATCAACAAGACAACCACGCGTAGGTATCTTAGAAATCATAGCATAAATGTAGAGGGGACCATCAGGAGCTTTGATAGTCGTAGAATCATCAAAGGTGATCGAGATTTCCCTACGTCTTTTATTCTTAGGTTGTTTTTGAGTTTTAGTTTGAGGTTTCGGTTTAGGCTTAGGTTGAGGTAGAACTTGAAGTTGAGGTTGAGGTAGAGGAAATTGAACAGGAGGTTAAGATTGAGGCTAGGACGGAGATACAGGTTGAGACAAAAAAAATGCTCCACATGGTTAACAATATGATTGAGATCATCCATTTTTGAATCATAAAAAATATCCACAGAAGATGGCTGAACAATGGTATTAGTATCATGTGTAGGAAAAGGTTTCATATAGATTTGGAGGTTTTGATTAGGAGGAGAGACAGATTTGTTCCCACTACCATCAAAATTATCAACAGATAAAGCATTAGAATCAATTAAGTCTTGAACCTTATGTTTTAGAGAATAAAACTTCTCAGGTACATGGTCATTTTGGCGATGGTATTGAAAAAAGGCTTTGGGATCAAAGGATTTGGATGCCATCATAGTAGGAAGAAGAGGTTGAATAGGAGGAAAATTAATCATATTAGTATTCAACAACTTATAATAGAATGTAAAGATTCAGAAAGAGGAGTAAACATATGATTCAAATGAAAAGTAGTGGATGCAGAAGTGGCATTGTTGGATGCAACAACAAATTGATCAGCAACTGCATTTGCTTTCTTATTTATCTTGACATATTTTTTAGGTTTCTGAAACTTGTTGGGATTAGGAGCAGCATCACTCTTATCAACTGGAATAGGATCCATTGGAGTGTTGCTCTCAAATTGACTCACTTGTAGTTGATAATGATGAAGTGTTGCACAAAGTTGTTGAAAAGAGGTAAATTCAGTAAGCAGAATCTTATCTCTAATATCCTTTTGAAAATTTGAAATAAACATGCGCTGAATATCAATATCGGGAATAGGATAAGAAATTTGAGCATACAAATGTTTAAATCTACCAATAAATGCAGTCAATGTTTCTTTAGTATTTTGTTTACAATGCATCAAATCAGTTAAGGACACTTGCGAACCAATGTTATTTTGGAACTGTTGGATAAAGGCATTAGCAAGTTTTGGAAAAGAATCAATAGAATAAGGAGGCAAGGAACAATACCATTGCAAGGCCTTATCATGAAAAGTTCTAGAAAAAAACTTGGCTAAAATTCTATGGTCATGAACATAGTCACTACAAAGGATTTGAAGTATTTTAACATGAGTGACAGGATCTCCCTTACCAGTATAATTCTCAAGATGAGGCATATCGGCTTGCTAAGGAATAGGAACATGAAGAATGTCTAGGGATAAAGTACTACCCATGTCACATGTAGGAATACTAAACTTGGATTGAGTTAAGGATGCATGTTTTTGTTGTAAAGAAGACATAGTTTGAGCCAAACTAATGATTGTGGAATCATTAGAAGAAATAGGAGGCATATAAACATTTAGAATGCTAGGAAAAGTGTAGGAAGTAGTGGGAATGGAAGAAACAATTGGTGGAATACTTGGAACCACATTTGGAAGAGGATTGGAATAGGTAAAAGGAAAACTATGGTAAGAAGGTTGTGAGGTAGGTAGAGACACCGGTGGAACACTCACAAGAAGAGATTGAAGTGGAAGATTCAAAGCTAGAGGATTGAAATATGGAAGAGATTTACTCATTAAAGGAGGAGTGTAAGTAGGAATACTAGGTAAAGGAACAGAAGAAGGTTCCACACTAGTGACAGGAGGAGTGAATCCTAGATCTTGAGATTCTTGAGCTAAAGGTTTGACATTTAAATGCACAAGATGAGTGATACCACACAAGAGATTAATAAATTGATCACTATCACGAAGAACTTTCTTAAGAGCCTCTATAGCTTGAATAGAATCTTGATTATGGTTTTCTTGAATAAGCCAATTTCCCATTTTATCAAGTTCAGTTGAAAGTTTTTGGACTTGTTCAGGAGGAACTCTTAAAGCATCATCCTCATCATGAGATGAGTGAGAAGATTTATGCTCTGTAGAAGGATTGGAATCACTAGTGATCAAATTGTCATCTGGGATCCTAAGGAAAGGAGAGGAAGACTCAGTATCAAAGGAACCCATAAGTCTGTGACTTCTTCTAACTGGGATATTATAAGTAGGACTAGAGGTAGTAAATCTCATACACCAATGCAATGCAATTGAACTAAATTAAATGTAAATGCAAGAACATAAAAGAAGGATAATATAATATGCATGCAAGATCTAACATGAAATGTAAATCTAACACCATAAAAGAAAGAGTTGTTGTAAGCGGGTTCGCCAAAATGTAAGAAAGAAAAATATAATATGGTGAGATGCTCTTTACATTTGAATGGTTGAGGAAGGTAAGATTATCCTCCTAGGCCCAAAATTTCAAAGGAAGGCTCCAAATTGATTAACTACAAGAAAATGGTCAATGCACAAATGAATCAATCGATTGGAAATAAGAAGAAAGAGGAAAACCTTACATTCTCAGTTAATGGGGTTTATTGAGGGAGAGAAGGAGAGTGTGTAATAGATTTGAAATGATTAAAACCTTAATTGAAATGAATTGAAGACAAGTACTAACCTCAAACTATAGAAGATTTGGAAATTGTTGTTTTATGGTGCTTGTACTAAGTTTCTGAAAATTCTGCAACCATATCTGGAACAGAAACACAGAGATGGAGAAAACCCAGAAATTTTTTCCTTTTTTGCTCCAGTTTGACCTTGACCCAAATGTAGTTCAACCTTGACCCCTTTATGCGACCTTGACCTGCGCTACTCCGACAAAAAATTTGTTCGCAGATCCCAAAATTTTGCCGAAAAGGGTACCCAAATCTGATTTGTATTTCATTGTTCTATACCTGTACCTATAAGAAAAATGGTTTTGTTTGTTGGGGGGGGGAGGGGTTTACCTTGGTCAAACCCCAATTTTGGAATTAACCTTATAATAAAATTGAAATTGCAGTAATAAACGAAGTAAATAGAACTATTCGCCTTGCTTATGTTGAAACCCTTGTGGAGGATTTGAATCCTTGGATCCACAAGTATGATTGCGCCAAATAGATGTAGAATGTAGAATGTAGATTGTAGGATGTAGGATATTTCAAATCAATTTCCTTTAGATCTTCAACACCAATCTTGAATGGATCTTGGAATAGGAAGAAGCTTTAATGGATATGGATGAAGAAATCTTCAACAAGAGGGCTCCATAGAGTTTGAATCCTTCAATGGCTACCAATGGATCTCCTTGATGAATTTAATGCTTGAATGATTGAAAGTAGATGATTGCTTCAATAGATTATGCATAGATGTTCATGTGTGTGGATGATATTGATTCTTTTTGTGTCTTGCGTACTTAGTCTTAGAAAATGAGAGGAGAAAGGCTTCCTTATATACAAGTCTAGGGCATAAACTTCTAGAGAGGATGAAATAGGAGAATTAAATTCCAATTAGGCATATACCCCTAGAAGTGGACCTATGTTAAATATATTTTTAAGAGTCGTTACTTCGGAGTCTGAAACAGTCGACCCGAAAGCGGGAAACAATTCTTTCCAAACTTCGACATCTAGAGATCTTGGGAATTTGAAATTTTGACCCTGGGTCAGGGTCAAGGTTGACCATGACCTAGGTTAGGGTTGAGGTAGACCTTGACCTAGGTCAGGGTCAAGGTTGACTGGTGCGGGAGCACCTTGAACCTAAGCATTGTGATAGGTTTTATAATATGCCTATTTTAAGTCATTTAGACTTTTCTAACACCATGTCTAAGAAATGGTTGAAGTGCTTGAATATGCACTATAATGTATTTAAAAATAGATTACATGACATTTGTAAACAAAAATGGTAATGAGATTACCATGATTCATTAAGGAGATAGATGGTTTGTGTAACTATCGTGATTGTCTATTATTAGACAACATTATGTGAGCATGTGTAAGGGGACGATTTTTATAACTAACCCAAGAATCTTGATGAAGAGATTGATCTCAATAAAGTGAGAAAGAATGTAATCGAATAAGAAGGGGGAGAGTAAAAAGACTATGAGAGATAGTTTAGAGAGGGAACACAAAAGGGTAGACAAAGGAGTTGGCTCTCTGGCCTCAGCCAGAGAGCCGTGCATGTGATATGCATTTGTAATTCAAGTTTTTGAAGCTCTTTTAGAATGTGTTTAAGTTCTCGTCGTGTCTCTCTCTATTTATGGTCTATGTTTTTATGCAATTTGGTTCTGGTTATCTGAGAAAGTAATGCAAGTCGATTCTGAAAGAATCCCATATTGTTTGATTGCAAGGGTTTAGTAAGTTATTGATTCAGATTCATATGGAAGAACGTCACATTAATATGAATCGATCTATTAAGAGGTTGGAGATTGATATTTTTAATTCAGTTTGGTTTTTTTGTTTGACTGCATAAAAGTGCAATGTATCGGGTCTTGTTCATTGGTTTTGTTCCAGAATGTGTTTGGTTATGAATCGATTTCTTTCAAATGAAATAATATAGTAATGTGTATCGGGTTTTAGTTATAACCATCCTGATTTAGGGGACATTAATGGTTATCGTATTTGGCAAGGTGTGGAGCATAAATTTATGGTGTATTGTATCTAAGAATGGTTTTCAAAGAACCATCTATAAGCTCACAATGGTCTCGAATCCCTGCAAGGATATCGGGTGGTGGTTAGAGAACTATATGCTGCATGCAAACTGTGAAACAACATCCACAATAATTTTTGAAGACCCGAGGAAGAGAACAATCCGCAATAAGAAGGAATATGCAGAAGGTGGCGAATGCGATCTTGATGTAGAATCAGTTGGTAAAGTCGATTATTATCACTCTTTGATAATAATGAAAGGTGGTGACATTATGGTCTATAGTGAAAAGAATCAACAGTGTCAATGAATTATAACATAGAGTGGACATATCATCATTAGAAAGATCAATGGAGGAGGATTCTCTCTTATTGGTCGGCGACCCAAGAGAGAATCAATAACCGATTGGAAAAGATGGTGAACATCTTTTGTATACGTATATGATAATGGAATGGTGATATTATGTGAAATCTTAGCTGAAGATTCAGGTAAATGAAGAAGTCAATGCAGAGAAAGTCAATTTGAAAGAGTCAGAAGATTTTCTCCGCATCAAGTGGTATCAGAGCAAGCAAAAGATCTGGGTGGTCAGATATTGTGAGGAAAGAAATTGACCCATCTAGCTGCAAGAAGGAAAGAAGTTCCTGGAGAGTTTGTGTGGGCAGACAGGTAAGTTCTGTCTTGACCATTCTCCAACAGAGATATGTCTAGAGTAGGGTGTTGAGAGAAACCACTAAAGAGAGAGTGGGAGGTGCATCACCGGACCGAGTCTAGTGTTGGGTAAGATGGATGGTTTGTGTTGGGTAGATTGTTGTTATGCAACATTGCGAGAGATGGAGTCCATTTCAGCATCAGAGAGTGCACCAGAAGTGTGTGCAAGGAGGCATTTCCATAGGGACATGGAAATTTTTTCTCAACGGGAGTATGGTGTGGGAGCACCTTGACCCTAAGAATTGTGATAGGTTTTATAATATGCCTATTTTAAGTCATTTATACTTTTCTTACACCATGTCTAAGAAATGGTTAAAGTGCTTGAATATTCACTATAATGTATTTAAAAATAGATTACATGACATTTGTAACCAAAAATGGTAATGAGAATACCATGAGTCATTAAGGAGATAGACGGTTTGTGTAACTGTCGTGATTGTCTATTATTAGACAACATTATGTGAGCATGTGTAAGGGGACGATTTTTATAACTAACCCAAGAATCTCGATGAAGAGATTGATCTCAATAAAGTGAGAAAGAATGTAATCGAATAAGAAGGGGGAGAGTAAAAAGACTACGAGAGATAGTTTAGAGAGGGAACACAAAAGGGTAGACAAAGGAGTCAGCTCTCTGGCCTTCAGCCAAAGAGACATGCATGTGATATGCATTTGTAATTCAAAGTAATTCAAGTTTTTGAAGTTCTTTTAGAATGTGTTTATGTTCTTGTCGTGTCTCTCTCTATTTCTGGTCTATGTTTTTATGCAATTCAGTTCTGGTTATCTGAGAAAGTAATGCAAGTCGATTCTGAAAGAATCCCATATTGTTTGATTGCAAGGGTTTAGTAAGTTATTATTTTGGGTTCATATGGAAGAACGTCACATTAATATGAATCGATCTATTAAGAGGTTGGAGACTGATATTTTTAATTCGGTTTGGTTTTTTTGTTTGACTGCATAAAAGTGCAATGTATCGGGTCTTGTTCATTGGTTTTGTTCTAGAATGTGTTTGGTTATGAATCGATTTCTTTCAAATGAAAGAATATAGTAATGTGTATCGGGTTTTAGTTATAACCATCCCAATTTGGGGGACATTAATGGTTATTATATTTGGAAAGGTGTGGAGCGTAAATTGCTGGTGTATTGTATCTAAGAATGGTTTTCAAAGAACCGTCTATATGCTCACAATGGTCTCGAATCCCTACAAGGATATCGGGTGGTGGTTAGAGAACTATATGCCGCATGCAAACTGTGAAACAACATCCACAGTAATTTTCAAAGACCCAAGGAAGAGAACAATCCGCAGTAAGAAGGAATATGTAGAAGGTGGCAAACACGATCTTGATGTAGAATCAGTTGGTAAAGCTGATTATTATCATTCTTTGATAATAATGAAAGGTGGCAACATTCTGGTCTATAGTGAAAAGAATCAACAGTGTCAATGAAGCATAACATAGAGTGGACATATCATCATTAGCAAGATCAATGGAGGAGGATTCTCTCTTATTGGTCGGTGACCCAAGAGAGAATCAATGACCGATTGGAAAAGATGGTGAACGTCTTTTGTATATGTATATGATAATGGCATGGTGATATTATGTGAAATCTTCGCTGAAGATTCAGGTAAATAAAGAAGTCAATGCGAAGAAAGTCAAGTTGAAAGAGTTAGAATATTTTCTCCGCATCATTGACCTTTACCCAGAAGGTTGACATTGACCCTGAGGTTAAGAACCTCAAATTCTTAGGATAAGATACCAAGAATAGGTAGGAGAAAAGTGGAAAACAGGGCAGAACATGGGAAAAAACTAGATTTAAGTCAAAGACCCATTTAAGACATTTGAAATGACCCCAAACCACCTACTCTGATGGCTAAACCAGTCCTAAATGGAAGTGCTTCTATTTTCTGACAATATAAATACATAGAGATATTCAGCCTAGGGCTTGATGCCAAAAATAACAAAACACCAAATATCTACCTAAGCCATTGGAATCATTACAATTACATCCCTAACTTGCATTTATGTAGCAGTCGTGCATTTCCACTGGTTAAATGTCAAGTTAGGGCTCCATTTAGACAACAGACCTAGATTTGGTGCTTTCCTGGACTATCTTCACCAATTCATTTATAACTTATACATTTCAACACCAAATGAGACCAAATAAAATGTTATGGAAAGTATAATCACAAGGATTTATGTTCATGGTAATCATTCATCCCTACCAATTCATACAATCAATAAATTCTCAAGAAATCTGGTTAATTTTATTAAAAAATGCATCAAAACTCAATACATATCATCCAAACCTATTGGAGAGGCTTAAACATGTTTAAATACCTCCATCCCATATTTCCAACTAACCCATGGATGTTTATGACTATTTGAAACCAATTTGAACTTCTCGAGCAACTTTTGGAAAAGTTGCTCCATCAACATTTTGACAATTTTGCAACTTTTTGCATTTTGTAACATTTTGAACCTAAATGACTTGGAATTGATTCCTCTCACCTTGAAATGATTAAATATGACCAAAATGATCCAAAATCATTGGAAACAACAACCAAACCCCTAAAAAACCTAATCACACATAATCAATGCTAACTCATGATCCAAGTGGACTAAGGTGTCCCAAGGTTTATAGATGTACCTTAGAGACCCTTGACCACTTAAGGTGGAACAAAACACATGGAGGATGATCTCAAGGATCCATCCCCTTATTAAAATGAAGTGAATATCCTAGATTGTAACCAAATACACTGGGTGCCCTGCACCATACTCCTCAAGACAAAAAGAACACAAGTCTCTTGAGTTGGAATATCTTCAAGATTGAAGCATGCCCGTCGAATGGATTTAGGGGTCATCCAAGTGACATATTCCATAGGATGATTCTTCCATTTGACCAAAAACTTATAGTAATTTTTTCTCCTTGTTTTTTTACTCACCCTCTTGTATAAAATGCACTCAATCTCAGGAATGCATGGTGTGGGAAAGTATTTCATCACAGTGGCATGTTGAGGATCTTGATCACCTGCAACACAAACATCACTAACATGAACCTTGTATGCATAAATGTCAACAACATTAAAAATAGGAGATAAAACAATATGAGAAGGAAAGTAAATCGTATAAGAATTGTTCCTACACTTCTTTAGGATCTATAAAGGCCCAAGTTTCTTCATCATGAGCTTAGTATACTTCTCCTTAGGTAACCAATATTTCTTGAGTTGGATCATCACCATATATCCCACTTTGAATTGCAAGTCTCTTCTCTTCTTATCTGCATGTTGTTTATACTTATTAGAAGTATATTGTAACTTTGTCTGCACCTAGTCATGAATATCCTTCATCACTTCAACAAAGTCTTCAGCCAAGACACTCCTCTTTTCCATATCCCTGACATATCTAAGTTCCAATACACCTCTAGGGTGAACACACTACACAATTTGAAAAAGATTCAAACCAGTACTCCTTTTGACAGAATCATTATAATAAAATTTGCTTGGGTCAGAATTGAATCCCAAGTAGCTCCATGCTCCTGAGTTACACCCCTTAAAATATTACCAAGAGACCTATTGATGACCTTTGTCTCACCATCAGACTATGAGTGATATGCAAAAGATAGAGACACATTAGTTCCAAGCTTCTTCCACAATGTTCTCTAAAAGTGTCCCAAAAACTTAGGATCTCTATCAGATACAATTGACAAGGGTAATCCATGGAGTCTAAAAACTTCCCTAAAGAAAAAACATGCTATGTGGGAGGTAACATGATTGGTTTTACATGGTATAAAGTCTGCCATTTTGGAAAATCTATCCACTACTTCATAGACACTGTCAAATCCAGTTTTGGTTTTAGGAAGGCCTAATACAAAGTCAATACTTACAAAATCCCAAGGCTTGGAAGGGATAGGAAATGGAGTGTACAACCCTACATTGGATGTGTTACCCTTAGCTTTCTGACAAACTAGGAAGCTTTCCACATACTTCCTAACATTTTTCTGCAATTTGGGCCAATAGTAGAACCTCCTCACAAGTTCTAGTAGCTTATCAACACCAAAGTGCCCTGCCAAACTACCACAATTATTCTCTTTGATGATATTCTCCTTTATGGATCCTTTAGGCACACAAAGCAAACTTCCTTTGAGAAGTAATCCATCCTGCATAAGAAACTATGAGAAATCAGTGTGATACCTCTCTTTCATGTCTACACAAACTTTATAGGCCTCCTTAAAGTCATCATCTATGGCATACATTCCTTTCATCGCATGAAATTCAACACTTTCTAACTAAATGGTTTGAATAGTCAAGTGCCTCCTACTGAGAGCATCAACAACCTTATTCACAATCCCTTCTTATGCTTAATGGTGAAAGTATAGGATTGTAAGAACTCCATACACTTGACATGTCTATGGTGAAGCTTCTCTTGCCTATTCAAAAAGCTAAGAACATGATTATCAGTAAAGACAATGAATTCCTTAGGCAACAAGTAGTGCCTCCACTTTCTAAGTGATTGAACCATGACATAGAGTTCAAGATCATAAGTTGAATACTTCTGCTTGGCTTTGTTCAACTTGTTATTGAAAAAGGCAACTGGTCTCCCTTCTTGGCTCAAAACCCCACCAATAGCCTTATTACTTGCATCACATTCCATTGTGAAAACCTTATGAAAATTTGGTAGAACTAGGATGGGTTGCTCTGCAATCTTCTTTTTCAAAAACTCAAATAATTCATTAGCCTCAGTAGTCCACATAAAATTACATTTCCTTCCTCCTTTAATTTTATTGATGATAGGAGTACATATACCACTGAAGTTTCTAATGAATTTCCTATATAAACTACATAAACCATGGAATCTCTTTACCTCGTATGTTGTAGTAGGTGGTGGCTAATTAAGGATAACTTCAATGTTATAGAGATCCAGCTTGAGGCTATTATTTTATTTCACAAATACTAGGAACACAAGTTCTTCTTGTAGGAACACACACTTCTCCAAGTTTAATTTAAATTGTTCATCGTGAAGTTTCTTCAAGAGCATATACAAATGCTTGAGATGTTCATCCTTATCCCTATATAAAATAATAATATCATCAAGGTACACCACAACAAACTTATTAAGAAAAGGCTTTAATACTTCATTCATGAGCCTCATAAATGTAATTGGAGAATTGGATAGAAAAATAGGCCTTACAATCTATTCATAAAGACCCTATGTTGTCTTCCACTCATCTCCACCCCTTATCCTTATCTGATGGTAGCCACTCTTGAGATCAACCTTGGAATATAAGTTTGCACCCCCTAAAAAATACATTAGATCCTCTATTATATGCATAGAAAACCTATATCTTATGGTTATCCTATTGATTTCCCTACAATCTGTACATAGTCTCCATGTACCCTCCTTCTTAGGTGCTAGGACTACAAAGACTACACATGGACTCACACTCTTCGTAATGAACCCTTTGGACAATAATTCTTCAATTCTATCTCCTTGTTCTGCTCAATGATCATTTTGTATGCTTCCTTGTTTAGAATTGTGGCCCCTGGTATGGGGCCTATGCAATGACTTACTTCCCTCTATGGTGGTAAAGTCTCTGGAGTACTTCCTGCAATCAAACCACTGTACTTGTCCAACAATGCTTTGAATTCTTTAGGACCTACATCTCTTTCTATGGTTTTGACTTTGGGTTTATTTAAGGGTGTCTTTTGAGGTCTCACAACAAGTGCAAAACAAGGTGTATCCTTCTCCTTTAATACTTTCATGAACTCTTTCTCCCCTACACACATGACACTACTTACAACATGTTTTTATTTTCCATCATTAGGAAGTGGATTCATAACATACTCAATACCACCCTTGGTTATGGTATAGACATTGGTTTTCCCATCACTATTAGCACTAACATCAAATTGTCATGGCCTACCTAATAGTAGGTGACATGCATCCATCTCTATGATATCACACAAGACTCTATTTGTATACTCTCTTAGGGTAAACTCTACCCAAACTTTCTTCACAAATGAGAGTTTTCTTTTCCTTTGTCATCCATGAGGCTGTATATGGGAATGGGTGAGGAATCCTTTGAAGTTTTAACTTATCAACCAAATCTTTAGATGCAATATTATATGTTGATCTAGTATCTACTATAACATTGCATACCTTATTTTTCACCTTGCAATTTGTCTTGAAAAATGACTTCCTTTGAGGTGGATTTGTGGTGGTAGGTACTTTCAAGAGAGTTCTTTGCATCATAAGACATTCACCTTGCTCTGGATTTGCAGGCCTTGATGTGGATGTTTGGTAAGAAGACACACTCTGATTGTCAACTGAATCCTTCTATCTCCTCCTTTCTTGTTTCTACCAAGCTTCTCAGGACACCTAAAATCTAATGTCCAACTTGGTTGCATGTGAAGCACTTACTAGTGAAGACATTGGGTCCTCTTCCAACAAACCTTCCCATACTATTTTATCTTCTACCTCTAAAACTACCTCTATTTCTTAACTCTCCCTCTACTTCCTGCTTGCTAGATTCACCTTGGATCCTAGGAAATGATCCCCTACAATCGAATCTACCCTTGCCTCTGAAATTGTTCCCTCTACCTCTATTATTTTTCTATCCTTTTATCTTTTTCTTCTCTTCAACCCTTAGTGCCATTTGGAAGCACTGTTGTACAGTCCCAATGTTGAAAAAACTAAGTTCATCTTGGATGCTAAACTTGAGGCCATTTAGGTATCTTGCCAATTTTTGCTTCTCATTCTCTGGTATCTTTGCTTTGAGGGTCATTCTATGGAACTTCTCAGTGTAAGAACTCACATCCATGTCTTTTTTCCTTAGGTTTTGAAGTTTCTTATGTAGGAACACTTCATATTCCTCAAGGACAAAGTGTCTCTTAACCTCAATCACTATCTTCTTCCAAGTAGTGATAGGGTTTCTTCCTTCTTCTACCCTTTCATTTTGTAAGAAGTTCCATCAACTGAGGGACGAACCCTTCATCTTGGAATTTTCCAAATTCACCTTCTAGCTTTTAGATACCTCTTCACACTCAAAATATTTTTCCAATGCTTCATTCTAGTCCATGCATTCTTTTGGATTCATTTTTCCAAGGAACATGGGTAGATCAGGTTTGTCTTTCCTCCCAACCCTTTCAAGGGCTTCTAAGAAGGGTCTTTGATTAGCAGGTATCTCTCCTCTTTCATGTATGGGAGCCTCTTCATCTTATTCTTCTTTTGAATCCTTTGTAACACTTCTTACCTGGTTTCTTTTCAACTTCTCTAACTCTGCTTCAAGCCTCCTGCTCGTAGCAGCTTGATCTCTCACTATCTTTGCCAATTCCACATTGGTTTCTTCCAAAATTGGGATTTAGGGACACCTTCCCTAAATTAAACCAAAATATATAAATATTTACCAATGACTTCAAAAAACCTATCAAAGGTTTGGAGCACCTTACTTAGGATACGTGGACAGGGAATCACTCAACCATCTGATTCCTCAACACTCACAATACGATTAACTATTCTAGACCTATGGTTCCCGGTAGCCTTTTGCAAGAGGTTTTTCTTGTGTAAATTTTGACTATGGAAGGGACTAGATTAATTAAGGATTGTTTTGAGGACCCTTTAGGATTTGCTCAAAATCCCCAAAGTTTCAAAGACCAACTCCACTCCAGCAACACTAAACCCTCACAATGCTCACATACCTAATTGGTCAGATTAGGCTTGGATTACAAAGAAAGAGGTTAAGGATGGGTTCACAGAATTGATGCAATGATTGGGAAGTCTTCTCCTACCCCCCAAAAGGTCCAAATAAACCATCTACTTGCTCCCTTCAATCGATCCACTCAACTGCACACAACTATGCATACTTGATTGGCTAAATATATAGAGATATTCAACCTAGGGCTTGATGCCAAAAATACCAAAACACAAAATATTGACCTGATCCTTTGGAATCATTACAAGTACATCCCAAACTTGCATTTTCTTGTTCATGCATTTCCACTAGTTAAATGTCAAGTTAGGGCTCCATTTAGACAACAAACTTGAATTTGGTGCTTTCCTAGACTGTCTTCACCAATTCATTTATAACTTATACAATTCAACACCAAATGAGACAAAATTAAATGTTCTAGAAAGTATATTCACTAGGCTATCTATTCATAACAATCATTCATCCCTACCAATCCATACACGTCCATACAATCAATAAATTCTCAAGAAATATGGTTAATTTTATTCAAAAATACATCAAAACTCAATACATATTATCCAACCTTGTTGGAGAGGTTTCAACATGTTTAAATAAATCCATCCCATATTTCTAACTGACCCATGGATGGTTATGACTGTTTGAAACCAATTTGAACTTCTCAAGCAACTTTTGGAAAAGTTGCCCAAGCAACATTTTGACAATTTTTCAATATTTGAACCTAAATGAATTGGAATTGATTCATATCACCTTGACATGATCAAATATGACCAAAATTATCCAAAATCATTGGAAACAATAGACAAACCCATAAAAAATCTAATCGCACCTAATAAATTGTAACTCATGATCCAAGTGGACTAAGGCGTCCCAAGTTTTATAGATGTACCTTAGAGACCCTTGACCACACAAAGTGGAACAAAACACATGGAGAATGATCTCAAGGATCTATACCCTTATTACAATGAAGTGAACATCCTAGATTGTAACCAAATTCACTCGGTTCCCTGCACCACATCCTTTCCATCATACATTATCCATACTTCACTTCTCAAAACCTTTCCATGTATATAGTTTATCTCATACTCAGTTGGCTCCCAAATACATCACAAACGTGATCAACACTTATACAAAACTCAAATACAAATCCATCGATCATACATTACCATAATAGATTTAATACCCATCCAAATAAAACTTATCACATTTGGATTCCTCGTTACACTCCCTTAATCATCGTGACCATTCAACTGTTATGTCTTGTTGTCTCACTGTCTTCATATGACTTCAATCATTTGTATCTTCCATCTCTAAACTCCAAAATACAAGCGACCTTAACTGAAGGTCTACCATATCCCAAAATTTATTCCTCTAAGCTTTCATGTCTTTATTCATCACACACAGTGCTCGCTACCCAAAACTGTACTCTTGTATCTAGTAAACTACATTCTGGACTTAGTCATTTTACAAACCTTAGTACCAAAACTGTGTTCCACTCCAAGAGACTATACATAACTGTTGTGTTGCCATAAATGACAACCCCAATGCACTCCTGAATGAGTCACTTGCCAACAATTTTATGTTAGTAGTATTTTTTGAGTTAGTGTAGGTTTTAGGGGATCCATTGGGATCATTTCCAATGGTTCAAATTGTGTAAATGGGCATAGGAATTCAAATTTTAGATTTTCCCCAAAAAATTCAAATTTGAATTTCCTATTGAATTTTGGCTTGTGGGAGAGTGGGGTTTGTTACTTAACCTTATATTTGTGTTTATTTATGCAAATAAGGTCATGGCCGGAAGACCACGAGATTCCATCAAATTGTCATTCATAGTTTGAACAAAACAAGAATTGTTAATCCTATGAATTGTTGCATTGTTGAGTCATCACAAAGAAGTTGTTCATGATTTTCAAGCCTCATGATATGTGTATTTTCCAAGGTAGGTTGGTTCAAAACCCGTAAAAGATACCAATGTTAGAGACTAGGGAAGTAAACCTGGGCATACAAATGGAGTTTGTGTAGAAACACCTTGTCATTTTGTGTTGATGTCCTAAAGAATGTCCTTTCCCCACATCATTTCCCCACCAAAATAAATTTCTGAATTTCCTAGTGTATTTTGGCTTATGTGAGAGTTGTGTTTTTTTACTCAACTTGAGATTTATGTTTTTTATGCAAATAAGGTCATGGAAGATCATGTAAGATCTATTTCCAATATTTTTTTAGTCCTAGATGGTGTTTAAGGACATAACTTTGCAAGTTTAAAGAAAAAAGTTAGAACAAGGCATGAGTTTTTTTTGGGTTGAAAAAGGATGTACCTTCATTGGATAATGGCTTCCTGATACATTTTTCACATTGAATGAATGAGTAAAACTCTAAAATTTTGAGGAAGGATTTATTTGATGAAAAACACATTTTTCACCATTTTAATAGTTTTTACTGCAAATTCAGTTTGAAAATAGCCTTGTACAAAGCCATGTCAAGCCTGAGTATGGATGGTTTATCCATGTGATAAACATACACTCTTTCATACAAAAAATAGAGAATCTCACAAAAAATGATATTCATTCCAATAATCCTCCTATAACTTCAACTCCTTCATTTTTATGACAAAAAAAAGTTCTCTTTAATTAGGCCTCTGTTTTGGAGCATGAAATTCTAAATGTACAAATTGTTAGGAGGATTACTAATCAAAAAAAACCTATAAGGTTGTACCATGCAAGTCCTAATATTTTCTTTGTGGAATTTTATTCTACCTTACTTCAAGTATTTCAAACATCTTCCTAACTTTTAGTTACCAATGCCTTGTTTTCTCAACTGATAAAAAATAATTCCTAGATGCTTATTTGCCTTCGCTTTGCACATCGCATCCTTAAACATTAGTAACTTTTTTTCATATCATTGAGTCTTTCACAAATTAATTTATTCACGATTACCTCAACATCACTATTAACCTTATTTTTAATTTATTTTAAGATATCATATAAATTGGTATTAAGAAAGAGGTTTTGTAATTAGTATTAAGATTTCTTGTGGTTCTAATTTGTCATTTTCTTCTTTAATTAGTCATGTAACTAATTAAATTATGGCATTACAATCTTACTTGGACAAGTAAACACATGAGCATTATATAGAGGCGTCATCATCATTATTGAATGAGAATAATTCCTATATTTATACATGGTTTTGTTTCTTCTTATTGGAAACAAGTTGTTTGTAAGTATTGGATTATGTTTCTTCTTAGACATTCACCATTCTTGCAAGAGATTATACATTATGGGGAGACACAAAGTCTCCCTCTTTCCACTAATAAAATTTTGCCCATTTTTTGACGAGCATAGGTCGATTGTTCTACTGGAAAAGGTAGATCAATCAACCAAATGTGTCATGGAAGTTTTTTTGTCAAATATTTGCACGACTGGCATATTATTTGTAAAACCGATGACCAAAAGGTTGGAAAAAGGCTTTGTGAAAGATGTTGTGCATGCGCCTTTCACCCTAAGCCCTTTGCAAATTTTGTCATTTTTTCAAACTTTGTAACAGTCAGAAATGACGAGGATTCTATATGAACAGCGAATGGATCGACAAACGGTCGTTGCTGTTTCGACTAACGTTAGTCGATATATTCATCATGCATATAGAATCCTCATCATTTATGACTTTTACAAAGGTCAAAAAAATGATGAACTATTTTATTTAACTAAAATACATATATATATATATATATATATATATTCACAATAGAAGAGAAATTAATGTTTTATACCATATTCTCTATTTCAAATAGATATCTAAGGGATACAATACATATTAGTAACAAAGCTTCATCCTCCACATATAGAATATGAGGTCTAAAGGATATCTGCCACCAATTCAACATATCAAATACTTGAAGACTTGAAGCAATATAGCAACATCTTATTCTTTATTGTGGGTGATCAAGGCATTGTTCTGCTAAATTAATAATACTCACAGGTTAGAGTTTGAACTTAGGAAAATGATCTACTCTTTCTATATTCCCTTTGAATACAATATCACTTGGATCCGATATGTAGAAACAATATTGATTTTGAATCAATGAACCTACAAGCTATATCTTTTCCCCTATCTTCATTCTTAAAATATTTTTCATGATGACAAGAGTCTTGTAGTGACATACTAGGAAACAATAATTTTGAATAATTTTCATGTGCATTTGACTACAAGCAACATGCTCATAGTGTCACGGGCATAGGGTGACCTTTGAGCATAGAAACCATGTTGAACATAAGATTGCAATTAAATATCAAACATTTCTAACATTACATAAATTAATTAATGAGAAAAGGATTTGTTTTTCACAAATTGTTTAAACATGTCAAAACCAATTATGGAAGCAATAATAGAAGACTATCGGAGTCCATGATGTAAAAATATAACATTGAGGGGTTATAAGACTCAAAAACATATCCAAGAAAATCCTAATATTTTAATAGAATAAGACAGGTTATAAGACTCAAATAGCCAAACCACTCACAGATGCCTTCTTCTGGCAATGTTGTTGAAGACAAAATAGTGAAGTTGTCAATTGATCTAATGATGTCAATTATGACTTGAAGCTTTGGACGCCCGAAAGACAGGAAGAGAGAGACAATGTTTATTTGTATTTCTCTCTTCCTATCTTTGGGAATCCAATGCTCGAAGTCATGTTAGAGTCTCTCATTCTTTGATGAAGCTGTGTCGAGATAAACATCAAGATCCACTGTAGAACCATGGTTGGATTTTATGTAACACTCGATGCTTGAAGCTTTCTCTCCATGGGTTTCCTCATCCTTCAAGAATATTAAAGAGATATTAGTTACTATAAAATTTGCACTAGAATAGAGCATGTATATTGTACTGACTTTAGAGCCAATAATAAAAATAAATGGAAGTTGTAAAGTTAAAATTCTACAAGCATGGAGCCCCACCTTCCACATTACTACAAAATAATTAGTGTACATGAAATACATTAAAGGTAATCCACTACCACTACAAAAAATCTCATATAAACATGAATGTTTTATCTACAACTTATCCCACAAGAATTATACTATCCAAATATTAGAAAAACATACATTTTGAGTCTTTACAAGAAGAGAAATTGTATTCTTAACCAAATTTCCACTCACTATCCTGCAAAATAATGGTTAGCCCAATTAATTGCAACATACCACCTTTGTAATAAATGGAGAATATATAATAAAAGATCTACAAGAACTGTAACCAGGTTTCATACCTCAAAAAGCATATATAGTAGTTAAGTAGTTCATCGATGTCAAAGCTAAACAGATATAGGATGAGATTGTTAACATGCCCATTGACGAAAAAATAATATGCATAGATTTACAAATTATACTTTAAAATAACATTCAAAGGTTTTCCACACATAGCTTACTTTAGAAAATAGTTTTAAAAGATATGAATAAAAATATATGCCTTGAGAAATCCTCTTAATTTTAACTTAAAAATTGTCTTCTCACCGTAAAAATTATGAATCATGATGCTTAGTGACTGCGGTAATTGTACAACTATGCTCTTTATTTTATTGATCTTTAGAACACAAAGTAATGATGAATTGTGTTGGTCACCATAAGTTACTAGTTCTTCTATTAATCTTAGCGTCTCAATGAAAAAATTCTTTAGCAAGAGTAAATAAAAATAGTGGTTAGTTAGAAATGACCAAGCACTGCATAAAGAAGCAATAAAATCAAGGACATGGTGATCATACATATACAACCCAAAAAGTGGTTGAAGAAAAATGTAAAACTAAAACAGAAGAACACACTTTAAAGGGTCATATTTTCCATGTAAATGCTACCTTAAAATAAAAGGGGAATTAACACACTCTTACCTTGTTTATATCATTCATAATTTGGATTAGAAAATCCAGTGGGCTGTTAGAAAATAGAAAAAATCCAGTGACCAATTATAAAATAGCACCCAAAAATATTAATTGTGATATGATGAAAAACTATAGGAGAAATCTGAATATTTAGTCTCACGAGACACTCTTAGAACAATATTGTGGAAGGAGCTACAATTGTGGAAGGAGGTAATATTGTGGAAGGAGATAAAATTACTATTTGATCAATTTTCATGGTGGGGTGGTGAAAAAGCACTCATTAATAAGGTCTCTTGGAAGCTAGGTGGGGTGATATGGAGTAGATCCTTCTCTTTTTGAAATAGTTGTCTCACACTATTGCCTACTCAGAGGAGGAGTGGCTAATGAATTATATGCTTGTGGATAATGAGGAAGACAATGATATTGCTAAGCTGGTTGATCTCCTAGAACAGTCCAGATAGAATTAAACCCTTTGATCTGTCATAGCTAGGCAAGATTAAAGTAGCTCCTTAAGGTTATCTCATAGTCTTACATAGGATATGATCAGGAAATTTTCATTGTTCCTATAAGTTTATTGTAGAATGCTTACTTTGTTGAAGTGCTCAAGGAGGCAAGGGATGTTTATTGTAGAATGCTTACTTTGTTGAATTGCTCAAGGAGGCAGGGGATGTTTATGGGTTATAGGATCTGGTTCTACATACAAAACCTTTCGATCCACTATAGTATATCTCAAAGGTAACATGCCAATTATGTCCATTTTGTTTTAGTAAACTTTGATTTTCAAACTTTGAGCAGTGTTACTAGGTGAAATTCTCTGCTTTTGTTTAGTAAAATGACCTATGGTTCATCGCTTATGACCTACCCAAATAGATTTAGTTGTGTCAAGAATTTCTCAGATTCTGGTTTCATGACATAATAGATAGTGTTTAAGATTTTCCTAATTTATAGGATTCAATGAGTTTCTCCATTGGTTGCATTAACTCTTATGTTTTTCCTCTGTTTCACTTCAGTTTTCTATTTAATTTATTTTTGGGTTTAGATGATAGATTTGGGTTCGAATCAATTATAAATTTTTCTATTAGGTTTTAAGATTGATCCATTAGTGCTACTATGCGAGAGAGAGTGTGGTAGCTTCACCCAGCAAGGGGGGTGATGGGTAGTCATATTTAAGACTGATGTAGGCACAAGCCTGCGAGTCCAGAGGGGATTATGCACCATGCTAGTTTCTCTTACTAACATCTCTATTGTTCTGTGGATGATTACTTTTTATGATTTTAATGTATTTGAATTTAGACATCAAATATATTATTTATCAGCATTATAGTTGGCATGTGATGTATGTTTTCTTTATTAGGAATGGCCCATGGACATCCCCTGGGCATCACCTATCCCCAATACATTTTAAAATCACATCTGTGGGTTTCCTTGGAAATAATGGAAATCATATTAATGTGCTTCCCAAATTCTATTGGTCGTTCCTTGATACAAATGTACATACATATAATGAGTCAAAGTAAAATAGCTTAACTATCAAAAAACAAATAGTAGATTTTCCAAATCAAAAAATATTTTAAAATCAAGCATTCCTTCAAAAGTATAACAATGTAAAATATTGCAATTGACAATTAATATATTAAATGTCCCCATCAAAGAAAATGAGAACGTAAAAAATCAAAAAAAGGAAATTCAGTTTCCTGATAAGCTTTTCAAAAAATTAAATCAATGTTGCAATGCAATAATCAAAATCCCAATAAGAAAATATTTTAAATTTAAAAGGAAAAATATCAAACTTACAATTTGCAAACCCCTACGAGAAGTTACTTCTTTGAACAAAAATGAAGATCCAAATCCTTGCCTCCAATCTTCTGATTTCTACATATCCAGAAAGAAAACCTATTTTAGCATGCCAAACCCAATAATCATCTAATAAATAGTGGAATAGAAAAAAAAAATGTGTGAACTAGAAAGCTTACAATGATAAACAAAAACAATAGACTAACAATTTTGAACATTTTGAAAGAAATGAAAATCAAAGGTATAGGGTGTTTATAGCACAAATGAGATCCGAAAACACATCAGCAACCTGTTACCAGATATTTGAGTTTATAACGACAAAAGATTTTGCATCCATATGCAATTCTCTACAAATAAAGTTAAAATTTAGTATAAAAGGAACCAATTTCTAACCCTACAACATGACAATTTAGAAATCACCAAGCCAATAACCCATGAATTTAGATCAATCAATCAACAATCTAAGTTCAAAATCCAATGTTATAAAACCCTCCATACAAATGTGTCACAATTTAATCCATAAGTTTAACAAATCTAACACTTAGTTTGTAATTTGTTCAAAGAACCCAATTAGAATTAAATTCTGAGAGTGTGCAAAACATGACAGCAGGATATAGGAAAAAAGGACAGTATTATTTTAGAAAAATTGCAGGCTTGAGTAGCATGACTTATATGGAATAACCTTATATATTCTTATTATTACTACATGTTTTTTTGATATGTTAAGAGAAGGTATTATTAATCATATTGGTAACAGAATAAATTAAAAGTTTAGAATAGAATTCTTTCAAGTGTGATCCTATTTCTGACACTTGCAGCTTGCATTTGCATCCTAAAAGTTCTTAGTAATCATATAAAGGCCTGGTAGAAGGCATCCTACATAGACCCAAAGAAATCTATTAAATAAATTTCATGTCATTAATACAAAAACTCATATAGTAGCCCTTTTGTAAGTTCCCCTTCTAGAATTTGCCTTAAATTGTAACCTACAACACAATTTCAATAACTAGGGTTAGAGAGGTGGCTTACTGAATAAGATATTTTGTCCATTGTACTTTGAAGATGATTCCTGCAATCAACAAGTAAGGAAACAAGTGTACATGTATACATACATAAATTTATTGTTATCATGATATAATCTATCTTAAGCCTTATGAATTGATAAAGAGATATACAAACCCTAACCTAGAGATTCAGATAATTAGGCATATGAAGAAGTTCACTTATAGCATTTAACACATAGAGTGCATATATTAAAATTACTATACATTTTGTCATTGCAGCCTCCATCTTGAGACTTACTGTACATCAGCTTAACAAAATGTAAAAAATATTTCCAATTGTCACCCATAATAATGCCTCTTTCATTCAGAAATATGTGAAAGCTCTCATAACTTGTGGACGTTGGTAAGAATTCATCGTAATTTGACAAAACTCCTCCTAGAAAATCACAACAATGAGAGGCATCACATATAAATGGAAGAAAAGATGAAGAGGAAAAATGTATGGAACTAATGAAGTCTAAAGAAAACACATCTAAGGATATGAATGGCACAAATGGATGAAACTAAGAAGCCATTTTTTACTGAGACATTTTTGGCATGACCAATGTGTTATGCCCTACATACCCGTCCCTACATTTTGTGTGCAAAATGTTGGGTCCCCTCTTTTCACTTTTGGCTCTTGCCTTGTTTTCTGTCTTTTTGTTTTTGTTGTTTTCTTCTCTAGGTTTTCCCTCCTGTGAGGTTTGTTTTCTCTTGCTTTTTGTCTTTTGTGTCTTTGGGACCCGGTCCCAGAGTTGGTTGTTTCTTTTCCAGAGCCGGATTCCAGAATCTGGGATTCTCCACCATGATGTATTCTTCTCGTAAGGAGGTATGGTGGCACAGAAACCCTAGGCCTAGAGTTCAGAGGTTTGCTTGTTCTAAAGTACACGGGGAGGAAGGTAACTTGCTTTTTACCTTGGTATAAAAAGAAATTACATGTCACTTTTGTAGTTACCGCGATTAAAACACTTGTGCATTCAGAGCAAACCTTAGGTGACCAAATTGTGATTAAGCTATGATTACTCTGTGCTTAGTGGGTTATTATCCAATTATTCAAGGTACATGTTCATGACCATTTGAAGGTAGATCTTGTTGCAGAAGTACTCCTGGTGTGCTCTCTCCCTGCTCGTCTTTGGATTTCCAAGTAGGTTCTCTGGTTTTAGTTTGTTTCTATGTTTTCCCTTCTTTTTCTTCTCTATTCTTTGGTCTTTGCTATTTCTACTAGTTTTGCGTTTCGTGTTTCTTTTTGGGTTTTGCCCCCCGTTGATGGGTTGGCCCTACGAGGAGGTTGTCTGCCTCCTGTATAGCTATAATTTAATGTTGATAGTGTACATTGTTTCGATCTGGTTTGTGTATGTTTGTAGAAATCTGTAAATGATGTATATTTTCTTTATAGCGCATGTATATATGTTTTAGCTCTCTGTGTTTATGTGTAGATACCCTATATATCCATCCAAGCTCACGAGTTCCTCATGCTCTACCTTGCATTTTTACCCTGGTGAGACTGATTCTGATGAGATAGAGTCACCATGGCTTGAACTCGACACCTTGCTGGTTCAAACCATGGCAACTTTCTATCTCCTCCATCTCATCACCTTAATGGCAGGATTAATTTCCCACAAGTGAGCATTCAAACCGTGCCCCATCTAGCATTTATTTTGCCTTGTGTCAACCCACTTGTCACCATTAATGTCTTTTGTGTTGCCTTCCATCTGACCACATGCCAACCCATGTCAGCCAAATACATTTTCCTAATTGTCACATCGGCACGACAATGACTAGCTTTGTCTGGGATCTAGGCCCTAAATTCCCCTTTGCCCTGTGTTTCCCCTTGTCATTTGGTTCAATTTCCCCCAGAGTCCTATTCACGTCTATTACAAGGATTTCAGAACTTTTGATGTATGCTGACACTTGTTGAACAAATGCAGGGTGGTGATAATTTCCCCGAAGTTCTAGTAATCTTTATATATATATCACATTCTAACGGTTCTCCGGTCTTGCAGGTTGTGGGTAAGTTGATCGAGAATGTCTGAAGTGATCACCCCTCCTTCCAGCCCAGAGTTGCCTACCACATCCACCCAAGCGGCCACCAAAACTAAGGCCAAAAGGTTACTGGAAAAATTGCCCTTGACCTCCAACTATCCCAAGGATGGTTCCATTGTGGGGTCCAAAATAGAGTCCAAAGTTCAAGAAATAACGGACACTGGGCCTAGATCTTGGGAAGAAGTGCAAGGCTTAATCTAAGCCATTTACAGGTTGAAGGCCACTAGAGACAACTTGGCAACTCAGATCGCCACCTCCGGTATTACCTAAGTGGAAAACTTCCCCTGTTCGGTGCAATCTCCAGAGTTAATACTCCAATTGGCAACACTGTATAACTCACCGACACGAACCGTCCTACTTCCAGATCCTCGACCGCTACAATAGCCAACAACCATTGTCACCTTGGACATGAAAAAATTTTCCTCAGGGCTAGGGATCCCACAATACAATGGATCCATTGTCCGAAATTGGCTCCAGACATTACAGGAGTTTGAAGGTGCCGAGGTTATTTCCTGGCAACATATCAACAGCCACTGGCTGAAGGTCCCAAAGAAGGACTGCAGGAGGATGAAATTGGAAATTCCTTGCGGGGAGTTTAAAGAGCCCATCCAGGTGGGCATTGTGTTTCTATGCAGGATTTTTAGATTTCCCCATGCCCGGGATTTCTCAGCATGGATGTACTACTTTCTGTACTGCATCACCACTCACAGTCAGACTTTCAACTGGGCGGCCCTCATATCCAGTCACATAGACAAACAGCTGAAGGGTATTGCCTAGAATTCCAAATTTTATATGAAGTCATATGTGCTATGGGAACTATCACAACAAAGGCCAGCTTTTCTAGGTTTGGGAACAGTCGGAGATCTTGGAAATGGGCTAGGCCAAATGACACCGTGTGATCACTATCCCCAAGTGCAATGGGAACTTAGTTTCTCAAAATTCTACAGGGTAAATGATTCCTTCATTTACCACAACATTCTAACACTTACTCATGATTTTGGGTATCAACTATCGCAGGCAGTGATGACTCTGGTTAGTTCTTATGGCTGATATTTCATTCAGTTCCAGCATCACACCTACATTTGAGTGACAGGCTTCAATGGGAAGCCCTATCTTCTTCCCTAGTATTGTGGGGACAGAATTATTCTCTTAGATTTCTACCGGCAGATGATGGATCTACACGCCTTCTTCATGTTGAAGAAGGTCATCAACGTCTCATTCCCTTTCTCTTGTGGGAATTATACATTCAGCCTCACTTTAGCCTAGAAGGCAGACAATGAACTGAAGAGCTTGGGGCTGGTGGAATTCTACCACGCTTAGAAAAATTACGATCCCCTTGGAAAGATTTCCACAGCACTACCCCAGGTGTCCCCACCACATGAAGAGGATATTGAAGACTTCTAGGTGAACTGCAAGGACAGTCTTGATCTCCAGGCCTGACAAAATACAAGGATGACCAAAGGGCTCATGAAAATGCTCAAACTTCAGACTTTCCTGAAGGATTTCAAAGATGATGGGCCGCTAGAAGATCCAACATATAAAGAACATGGACTAGACAAACTAGATCACCCTCTGGTGGATTGGGCCACCTCGAAGGACCTAACAATTGAAGGGGTATGCCACCCCATTATAGAAGCAAGTCACCAGTAATTTTCCTAGGTGTGTCCCAAAAGCACCCAAAATAAATCAACAGTCAAGAAGACCATCCCTTCTTCAGCCGACACCAGACCTTCTTCATTTGCCATGGCCGTTGAAGCAAGCACGAGTAGAGGGAAAGAGAAAGAGGGTGCCCTAGTTCCCAAGGAACCTCCCCATGTTCCTACCCTTTTGATGGCTCAACTACATCAACAAATGGATTCGGCAAAGCTGACCAACTAGAAACTCAACATGTAAGTATCCTCCGGCCTCATTATAACCCCAATGGCATCTTCTCACCCGGTGGGATCCCCCTTGTTGGCAGCCATGATGAGACTATAGACTTTCACTGAGGTAGAGTCTACTAGTATTCTGGATGTTGGGACTTCACTGACAAGAAAGAAGAAGAAGAAGAAGAAGGTGACACCTACACTCAGTGCAGCTGCCAGTCCTGGTATGCCAGAGATGACCCCAGTAGATTTAATTTAAGACTCTCCCAAACTAGAAGATATTTCAGACTCCTCACCTCAGCATGATGCTTTTGATGACACATTCTCGACGGAGGAGCTCCTGGAGATTAAACAAGGCATAGGTCATATAGTAGAGGAGATTGTAGCTCAGGACAAAGAAGAAGTCCCCATAGAAAAGGAAATCCCAGTGGAAAAGGATACATCAGAGCAAGAGGCTCAGGAAGAAGTACCAACCAAGTCTGAGAAGGGGAGGATACCGGTCTAGGGGACCGAGAAAACACTAAGGAAACACATAGATGAGCAACCGACGACTGGGGAACTCAGACCTGCGAGATCAACCGTACCCTCAATTTTCATGCTCCAAACACCTTTGATAACTCTGGGTGACCAAGTGCCTCAGAGCACTTTTAGTGAGGTAGTAACGATGGCCGCCTTGTTAAAATTTATCTAGAGGCCTCACCCACCTTCAAATGACATTACGGTGGAGGAGAATGCTCTGACAGATGAGGCCAATGAGGCCTAGCAGCAACAATAGAAAATGGACCAAGAACTCTTAGATAAGGAAAATGAAGAAATAGCTGACATCGGGAGGGATAAAGTCCCTGAAAATAGAGATGAGATTGATACCAGAGAAAAGGCTCTGGATAGTACGACATAAGATGCTAATATGGTGGAAAATATTGAAGGTTACGAAGAATAAGAAATAGGAAAGGAACAAGAACATGAGGAACCAGAACGAGAGGTGGATAAAGAGGCCAAACATAAGGTACACTTTGAGAACATGTCGTCAGATTCTGAAAGGAATCCTAATGAACAGGCCTTAACAATAAAGCCACCCCAGCCGCCCCAATGGCTGGTCAAGTCAAGAAAAAGGAAGAACTTGGCAGCAACATTAGGCGCTACGCTCTTGTTGGTAGAAATGATGGCCAAGAATGCAGAGGATAAGAAGCCCAAGAAGGCATGGGTATTCCATACTCTTTGGAATAACCCAGCAGGTAGTGTCATTGCAATTATCACAACACCCCCATCAGATGCAGATGCGGCAGCCGTAAGGCCCAAAGATTACAACATAGTAGAAGTACAATTGGGGAGGAGAGATAAAAATAGGGTGAGCTGGATCTACTAATGGAAGCCACCAAGGAAATAGAGGCTTGGTACATAAAGAAGGGCCATAAGCTAAAGGAGGAAAGAGAAAGAAATGCCAATCTCCTTGCGCTTCTGGTAGAACTCACATAGCCCTTGTCAAAGATCCACCACGGAACCCCTTCTTCCAGATTGTCGCTTACACAGGGAGATGTGGATTCTCTACGCATCATGAAGAAGAAAGCACAAGCTGTGGATGGGTGAGCCGCCGAGTAGGTGACCGCAATGAGACAATTTTTGGAAGCGTCCCTCGTGAACCTTTATCGAGTTGATGTTCTTCTCAACCAGGTAAAGGGCTCGGCTATTATATGGGAGCAAGAATTGAAAAAATATGAAAAATTGAAGGCTGAGCTAGAAGAGATTTGCAACATAGGTGAAGAAGTCGCCATAGAGTCCAAAATTTTGGGAGATTAATCGTATGATTCCCTCTAAGCCCAGTACTCCAGACTTGTCCTCAGGGGTGAGGTATGCAAGGAACTAGTTAAGGCCCTGAAAGAAAAAGTGACAACTACCCAATACACCTTGGGTCTGTTTAAAGCATTCGTGGTTGGGGTATTGCAATTTGATCCCTTCACCATTGGGAGTTGTACTCTGGAGGACTATGTCCTTAGTAAGTTCAATGAGCAAATGGAGTCCCTATATCTGCCTACAGGAGATGTTGACCAGGGCAAGCTATCCAGATTGTTCAAGATGATGATTTGATCACATGATGCCATCGTGATGGTAGACGAACTCTGGAGTGGGGCCAAGGATGTTCAGGAGGCATTGGAGGCTGTCTGAAGTAGGTGGGACAACATCAAGGATGTAGATGAAGAAAGCATAGGCCAAGTATTGGAGGCTTTGGAAAAATCATAAGGTACAATAAAATTCTCTAGATTCCAGAGAATCCACCAACCCCATAGTGGTTGTATTCATTCATTCTTTTGGAATGCAAGTTCCCAGATCCCAAAATTTCGGATTTCACATTTTGGTATTCTTTAAGTGACCCGTGTCCCGGTTCCCAAGACCGACCGGTCACTTTCAAGGTAGTTAATAAAGGTTGTCAGGAGGTAGGTAAGTGCAACAAGGAACGTCAGATTGACAAGAGGTTTTTTGACACATGGTCTTCCTAAAGCCTTGCTTCAATGTTACACCTAGTGCATCAGAGATAGGGCACTACTTTCCCATTTAAGAGGCATGTAGCCTCAATCCCCAGGGGATCATTTTTCTTCTCCTCTTCTACTGGCTCTCTTCTTGAGGCCGATTCTTCCACTCTGCTTCTCTTATCTTATACTTCTGACATGTCAGACCTTCTCCGTCTCAAAGTCTTTTGTAACGTGGCACAGGTAGTACCGACCACCGCAAAATAGTATTATATTGTAAAGGTGTAAAGTAAGTTAGGTTAGTTTTAGGTCAAATGATGTGTATAAATAATAAGTCCAACCTCATTCCAAGGGTCGGTGAAATTGATTATTTTGCAATCCATAGTTAATAGCAATCTGGTTCTTAGTTGCAGAGCTCAATGCTCCATAGTTTTAAGCTTTCAGTAGTTAAATGCTCCCTTGGAGACACCATTGTAACATGCACCAGTGCTTGCTAGAAGGAATTTTAATGAAGAAGGAAGAGTTCTCTTGATGATGTTGTTGGAATTTTGTCTTCTGGGTTAACGGTATTTTATATTTTATGTTCTTCATGTCCTTTGCTCTAGTACTTAAAGTAGATAAACGACCTCCTTTCCTTTGCTACTGATAAAATATGAGCTGATGGTCTTGTATTTCTTTTGTATTTAGTGTAGTGTGTTAGAGCATTGTTGATGTCTTGATTGTTTAGTATAACTATAGGTAGATGAAATCTTTCTAACTCTATAGTATCTTTTGAAGTTTATTTGTCAAGGAAATGCGTGCTTGCAGAAAACCTCGCTCACTTGAATCCCTAGAGAAGATGAATTGAAGATAACCAGCTATCCCCCTCAAACAAAATAGTCACATTTCCAACCAAGCCCCGCACTATCAAGACGTAACTCTCACGTGCTTGGGGGCCTGGGGAATCTAATTTCCTCAGACAACCTTTACAGGCAAAGTTGGTCGGTACCCCAGTACCCGGTGACAACTTACCTCTATTGGCAAACCCAGTCACAAAGTCCAGTCAATAGAAACTGGCACTAGAAGGAGGGCATGAACTCATCCCCCTTTGAGGATTCATATTTTACACCGCCCGAGGGTTCCCCAAGACATAGTTTTAGGAGCCAAGCCTTTAGTGGGATTGGATCATTCTCACCAGCAAGATTTGAGAGAGTACTTAGATTAGCTCCCAACCCCGGAAGGTTTGTTGAACTTGAGCCTCCTACTCAAAAGAAATAGACCCTAAAAGCCAAATTAGCCACCATTTTCTGGGGATCTAACATACCACAGAATACCCAAGTCCCTGAAGTGATCCTGAGAATTAACACTTAACCTAATCAAAATTCAACGCCCCCGATGGCCGCGTATTTGTGAAATACCAGGTCCCCGATGGGAACTTTTTCGGGTGCAACCAACAATTTACCTTCGCACCCAGAAAAGATTTGTCCGTGATATGAGCACTTAGGCTCGTGAACCATAGAAGAGCATCTGCAGGCATATAAAGATTGCATGAACCGACACTAGATCCAACATCAAGACATTGTGACCTGGATGTTCCCTCTGTCCCTGGGATAGAACAAACTGAACCGGTACCTTAACCTTCCTGCCAACTCCATAAACAGTTGGTAGGACATGGAGGATGCCTTCCTGGCTACCTTCCACATATACGTGGACCTAGTGTGGTCCCATAGAAAGTTCATTTCTATCAGGAAGGAACCAAATGAGCCCCTTGCAACATTCAACCACTAGTTCCAATGTGCCTTGAAATGGTGCACGGGTCCCTTCATCCCATCCACAAATGTGACTATCTAGACCTACCTCAATGCATTGGACCCCTTTTTTGGCACTCTCCTCTAGAGAACTACCCTCCCTAGCGACCGAGACACCTTGGAAAATTTTACAACCTAGCTTTGGAGTTGTCTCGTGGTCTTAACAAATCCCCGAGTGGGATTGGGCAGAGTGCACCATATAACATGATCCCTAGCGGAACTTCTTACGGTGGGGGATATAACCCTAATCAGGCAATGGGTGCCCCTGCGATGGCCATGAATCCCCCACCACCGTCGATAGAGTAGCAGGCCCGGTACGTGTATCCATCTCAAACCCAGACAACATCAGGTCTGGAATCCTTCCCTAGAACCAGTCATAGCAAATGCAACAACCACAGACAAAACCACCCAGAGTGCCTTTCTTCCAGTCATCCACGGCTAGAGGATTTCTTCCCTTGACTCCGATGAATACTATTGCTTTCCTAGGAAACCAACAACAACAACCATCACACTGTGACACAAATACTGCCAAGGTTGAATCCCTCTGGTGAATGTTGTCTGCATTGACTGTGGACATGGGTCAACTAAAGGCGGGGTCCTCCGCACCCTAGAATTCCAATTCCTAGAGAGGGAATATTTTCTCCAGCCAAGGAAACAACAATGTCGAAGGAATAAATTTCAACAATGGGCCTCGGCCTAACCAACAACAATGAAATACCAATGCCAATGTTGAAGGTCCCCCTCTGAATCAAAACACCAATCAGAGTGGTGCTGGACCATCCCATTTCACGCATATTAAGAACATGGACTGGACAAACTAGATCACCCTCCGGTGGATTGGGCCACCCCGGAGGACCTAAAAATTAAAGGGGTATGCCACCCCATTATAGAAGAAAGTCACCAGTACTTTGCCTGGGTGTGTCCCAAAACCACCCAAAAGAAATCAACAGTCAAGAAGACCATCCCCTCTTCAGTCGATGCCAGACCTTCTTCATCTACCATGGCCGATAAAGCAAGCACAAGTAGAGGGAAAGAGAAAGAGGGTGCCCTAGTTCCCAAGGCACCTCCCCAGGTTCCTACCCTTTTGATGGCTCAACTACATCAAAAAATGGAGTCAGCAAAGCTGACCAACTAGCAACTCAGCATGTGGGTATCCTTCGGCCTCCTTATAATCCCAATGGCATATGCCCGCCCGGTGGGATCCCCCTCATTGGCAGCCATGATGAGCAGACAAACTTTAGCTAAGGTAGAGTCTACTAGTATTCTGGACATCAGGACTCTGATGACAAGAAATAAGAAGAAGAAGAAGGTGACACCTACACTCAGTGTAGCCTCCAGTCTCGGTATGCCAGAGATGCCCCCAGTAGATGTAAGTTCAGACTCTCCCGAACTAGAATATATTTCAGACTCCTCGCCTTTGCATGACAATTTTGATGACACCTTCTCAGGAGAGGAGCTCTTGGAGATTCAACAGGGCATAGTTCATGTAGTAGAGGAGATTGCAGCTCAGGACAAAGAAGAAGTCCCCATAGAAAAGGAAATCCTAGTGGAAAAGGATACATCAGAGCAAGAGGCTCGAGAATAAGTACCAACAGAGCCTTAGAAGGGGAGGATATTAGTCCAGGGGACTGAGAACACACCAAGGCAACACATAGATGAGTAATCGATGACTGGGGAACTTGGACCTACGAGATCAACCCTACCCTTGATCATCATGCTCTAAATGCCTATGGTAACTCTGGGTGACCAAGTACCCCAGAGCACTTTCGGTGAGGTAGTAACGATGGCCACCTTGTTAAACTTCGGCCAGAAGCCTCACCCACCTTCAGATGATGTTTTGGTGGAGGAGAATGCTCTGACAGATGAGGCCAATGAGTCCCAGGAACAACAACAACAAATGGACCAAGAAGTCCAGGATAAGGAAAACAAAGAAATAGCTGACACCAAGAGGGAGGAAGTCCCTGAAAATACAGATGAGATTGAGATCGGAGAAAAGGCTCTGGATAGTACAACAGAAGATACTAGTATGGAGGAAAACGTTGAAGGTTTCAAAGAACAAGAAATAGGAAAGGAATAAGAACATCAGGAACCAGAATGAGAGGTGGATAAAGAGCCCAAACATAATGTACACTTCAGGAATGTGCCACTAGATTCTAAAAGGAATCCTAATGAACAGGTCTTAACAACAATGCCACCCCAGCCACACCAATGGTTGGTCGAGTCAAGAAAAAGGAAGACCCCGGTGGCAACCTCAGGCACTACGCTCTCATTGGAAGAAATGATGGCCAAGAATGCAAAGGCTAATAATCCCAAGAAGGCATAGGTATTACATACTCTATGGACTAACCCAGCAGGTAGTGCCATTGTGATTATTGCAACACCCCCATCAGATGTAGACGTGACGGTCGTAAGGCCCAAAGATTACAACATAGTAGAAGTAGAATTAGGGAGGAGAGATAAACAGGGTGAGCTGGATCTACTGATAGAAGCCACCAAGGCAATAGAGGCTTGGTACATAAAGTAGAGCTAGAAGTTGAAGGAGGAAAGAGAAAAAAATGCCAATCTTCTCGCGCTTCTGGTAGAACTCACACAGCCCTTGTCAAAGATCCACCCCGGAACCCCTTCTTCTGGACTGCTGCTTGTATAGGGAGATGTGGATTCTCTACACATCATGAAGAAGAAAGCACAAACTGTGGATGGGTGGGCCGCCGAGCAAGTGACCGCAATGAGACAATTTCTGGCGGTGTCCCTCCAGAACCTTTATTGAGTCAATGTTCTTCTCAACCAGGAAAAGGGCTCCGCTATTATATGGGAGTAAGATTTAGAAAAATATGAAAAATAGAAGGCCGAGCTAGAAGAGATCCGCAACATAGGCAAAGAAGTCACCACAGAGTCTGGAATTTTGGGAGACAAATCATATGATTCCCTCCAGGCCCAGTACTCCATACTTGTCCTCAGGGGCAAGGTATGCAAGGAACTGGTTAAGGCCCTGAAAGAAAAAGTGACAGCTACCCAATACCCCTTGGGTCTATTTAAAGCATTCATGGTTGGGGTATCACAAGTCGATCCCTTCACCATCGGGACCTATACTCGAGAGGACTATGTCCTCAGCAAGTTTGATGAGCAGATGGAGTCCCTGTATCCACCTACCAGAGATGTTGACCAGGGTAGACTATCCAGATTGTCCAAGATGATGATCCAATCACATGATGTCATCAAGATGGTAGACAAACTCCAGAGTGAGGCCAAGGATGTTCAGGAGGCATTGGAGGCTGTCCAAAGTAGGTGGGACAACATCAAGGATGTAGATCAAGAAAGCATAGGCCAAGTATTGGAGGCTTGGGAAAAATCATAAGCAACAATAAAATTCTCCAGATTCTGACGAATCCGGCCTACCCCATAGTGGTTGTATTCATTCATTCATTCGAAATGCAAGTTCCTAGATCCCAAAATTCTGGATCCCACATTTTTGTATTCTTTAAGTGACTCATGTCCTGGTTCCCAAGACTGATCGGTCAGTTTCAAGGTAGTTAATAAAGGTTGTTAGGAGGTAGGTAACTACAACAAGGCACGTCAGATCGACAAGAGGTTTTCTCACAGATGGTCTTCCCAAGGCACCGCTTCAACATTACACCTGGTGCATCGGAGATAGGGCACTGCTTTCCCATTTAAAAGGCATGTAGCCTCAATCCCTGGGGGATCATATTTCTTCTCCTCTTCTATCGGCTCTCTTCTTGAGGCCGATTCTTCCACTCCAGTTCTCTTGTCTTATTCTTCTGACATGTCAGACCTTCTCTATCTCAAAGTCTTTTGTAATGTGGTGCAGGTAGTACCAGCCACCGCAAAATAGTATTATATTGTAAATGTGTAAAGTAAGTTAGGTCAATTTTGGGTTAAATGATGTGTATATATAATAAGTCCAACCTCATTCCAAGGGTCAGTGAAATTGATGATTTTGCAATCCATAGTTAATAGCAATCTGGTTCTTAGTTGTTGAGCTCAATGCTCCATAGTTTTAAGCTTTCATTAGTTAAATTCTCCCTTAGAGCCACCATTGTAACACACACCAGTGCTTGCTGGAAGAAATGTTAATGAAGAAGGAAGAGTTCTCTTGATGATGTTGTTGGCATTCTGCCTTCTGGGTTAACGGTATTTTATGCTTTATGTTCTTCATGTCCTTTGCTCTTATACTTAAAGTAGATTAATGACCTCATTTCCTTTGCTACTGATAAAATATGAGTTGATGGTCTTGTATTTCTTCGGTATTTAGTGTAGTGTGTTAGAGCATTGTTGATGTCTTGAATGTTTAGTATAACTATAGGTAGATGAAATCTTTCTAACTCTCTAGTATCTTTTGAAGTTTATTTGTCAAGTAAATATGTGCTTTCAAGAAACCTCGCTCACTTGAATCCCTAGAGAAGATGAGTTGAAGATAACCAGCTATCCCCCTCAAACAAAATAGTCACATCTTCCAACCGAGCCCCGCACTGTCGAGACCCAACTCTCATGTGCTTGGGGGCCCAGGAATCTCATTTCCCTGAATAACCTTTACAGGAAAAGTTGGTTGGTACCCTGATACCCGGTGACAACTTACCTCTGTTGGCAGACACGGTCACAAAGTCCCGTCAATAGAAACTAGCACTAGGAGGGCATGAACTCGTCCCCCTTTGAGGATTCATATTTTAGACCGCTCGAGGGTTCCCCAAGACATATTTTTAGGAGTCAAGCCTTCAGTGGGATTGGATCATTCTCACCAAAAAGATTTGAGAGAGTCCTTAGATCAGCTCCCAACCCCAGAAGGTTTGTTGAACTTGAGCCTCCCGCTCGAAAGAAACGAACCCCGAAAGCCAAATCAGCCACCATTGTTTAGGGATCTAGCATACCATAAAATAAATCCCTTAACAAATCCCCGGGTGGGATTGGGTAGAGAAAACCATATAACATGATCCCCAGTGGAACTTCTTACACCAAGGGATATAACCCTAATTAGGTGATGGGTGCCCTCGCAATGGCCATGAATCCCCCACCACTGCCGACAGAGCAGTAGGCCCAGTACGTGTATCCATCTCAAACCCACACAAAACCGGGTCTGAAATCCTTTCCCTAGAACTAGCCGTAGAAAATGCAACAACCATAGACAAAACCACCCAGAGTGCCTTTCTTCCAATCATCTGTGGCTAGAGGATTTCCGTCCTCGACTCCGGTGAATACTGTTGCTTTCCCAAGTAACCAACAACAACAACCATCACACTGTGACACAAATACCGAGTTGACCATCGAGGTTGAATCCCTCTAGTGAATGTTGTCAATGCTGACTATGGACATGGGTCAACTGAAGGCGGGGTCCTATGCACCCCAGAATTCCAATTCCTAGAGAGGAAATATTTTCTCCAGCCAATGAAACAAGAATGTAGGAGGAAGAAATTTCAACAACGGGCCCTGGCCTAACCAACAATAATGGAATACCAACGCCAATGCTAAAGGTCCCCCTCCGAATCAAAACACCAATTAGAGTGGTGCTGGACCATTCCATTTCATGCTAGTCGCAGACTTCTAGCCCATGACCAATTGGTGTAGATTGCATGACACAAGCTCCCATAATGAGGTAAACTATGCCAGGCTGGAGAAAGTCATCATGATTTCCTAGCTGGATAGACAACAAGTGTTTAATCCTACTCCCCTAGAGCCTCCTATGCAAGAGCCCACTCATGGTGCATTCACCTGTGAGACCATCTTCTTTGGGACCGCTAGAGAAGATGAAGAAGAATCTAAACTACAGGGATTCTTTGTTGAGTCAATTCCAACCTTTGAGGCCAATGTCTTCACCAACCCATGGACTCCCTACAACACTCAGAGTTAGGCTGGTAAAGGACCAGTTTACACACCTGCATTTCCCAAGGACACCCCTCCCTGGGACAACATTACCGATCGGTCTATCCCTCCAAAATTCCCTAGCTCTAACCAAGCAAAGGACTTGGCCGAGGGAAGCCACCAATTCTCAAGAGGAAGGTTTGACATCACAAAGGAGTTAGCACAAACCACCAACTCCATGACCTTGATGGAGGTTTTGTTGAACTATCCCGAGCAGAAGAATTCTCTTCTAAAGCTCTTGAGAAACTCAGAAGCCGTCAGTCGCCCACCCAAGAATGTCTCTTTTGAGGACGCCAACGTGGCTGTCTTCTGGAGAAATACTGAAGATCCTCCCTTCCTGCTAGGCCTAAACATAAAAGGGAAAAACATTCACAACTTCCTAGTAGACTCTGGGGATTCGGGAAACATCATGCCTTTATCCATATGCCAGAAGCTCAAATTTTGCCCCACCCCGTCCAATGGTGCAGTAATCCAACAGGAAAAAACTGTTGTAAAGATGTTGGGTGAACTGAAGAATGTTTGGATTCAACTCATCCAGGACCCTAGGATAGCCAGTTTAATTGACATCCAAGTGGTGGACATCCTAGAAACTTATGGGATGTTGCTAAGTAGGAATTGGTCTAAGTCCCTGAACGGATACTTTTCGACCGACTTCTCCCACTTATGGCTCCCCTAGGAAGGAGAATATAACAAGATCTGGTTGAAAGTGAGCCGCAGATGAAATAGGCCCTCACCAAAGTTGGGAGGGTGAATGAGGTCTTATTCTCTGAGACTTCCCCCAGGGTGTACCAACCCCTTGAGATCCTAACATTCGATTTCACTCCCAGGGAGGATCCCATACTTCTTCAGAGAACCTAGGACCTAGAAGAAAAATTGAGGGTTGAGGTTAACTCTCTGGGTGCTGCAGCGACCTTCGCCACACTCTTGTTGGCACTTGGTGTCAGGTGCATTACCAGAAACATTCAGAGCTAGAGTGTGAGCCTTGCCTTGCTGCTACCACCTAGCATATTGATGCCCTCTAGAGAAAAGAACATACAGTTGACTCCCTGGGACTCGGTACTTCTACTAGCGGTGCCTCTTCAGCACCGGCTGCCCAAGAAACCCAACAAGAAGTCTCTTCAGGGGTAAAACTCACCCACGTACCATCAGCATCGGAGGAAAATCCTCCCAAGCCTCCCAAAAAAAATCTAAAGACCACTTTATCTTCCCAGCCCCAGACAACAAACGATGACTTGTGGACCCTTAAGTTCGATGGGTCCTGATCTAAACATGGTTGTGGGGCCGGAGTGGAATTAATCAACCCACAGGAGAAATCCTTCCTTGTATCCTATTGTCTATAGTTCAACTGCATGAATAATGTTATGGAGTATGAGGCTTTGGTCCTTGGACTCTTATTTGTACTAAGAAAAGGAATCACTCACCTTTGAGCCCTGGGTGATTCAGAGTTTATTGTTAAACAGGTCCGGAGTCAATATACCTGTCACAATAAGAGGTTGGCTGCATACCACAACCGGGTGTGGAGCCTTATTGAATATTTTGATGCTTTTGACATTGACCTTATTCCTCAGAGATGAAACTATGGCCCGAATTCCCTTGTTGTTTCTACCAGCACACTTGAGCCCATGGCTGACTCACGACTCTAGAGATTTTCCATTGAGATGATCCCCACCCCATCCATTCCAGACAATGTCACCCATTTTCAAGTCTTTGAGGATGACCAACATATCGTGGCCTTCATGGCCAATGTTGGTGTCTTTGAAGACCAGATAGTGGAGGAGAGAGATCATGATGATACTAGACATGGTGATGAAGATGACGGGATCATGGACATACCAACCAACACCATTCCTAAGGGGATGGTCGCACTTGAATGAATCTTCAACTTGGACCCTCGAGGCTGGGAAAATATATCATCCTCCTTTGAGGGAGGAAAATTTGAGAAAGTGAACATCGACCAGCCCAATGAAGAGAAAATGATACACATCGACATCTCCTACTCCCCTGAGGAGAAGGAGAAGATTCTCAAGGTTCTCCAAGAATACATAGACGTAATCACATGGGGGTATGAGGATTTGAAGACCGATGATACATCCATCATGACTCATACTATTCCACTCAAACATGATGCCAAGCCTTCCTGACAAAAGCAACAACCGGTCAACCCACTGATTCACCAAGAGGTACAAAAACTGTTGTCGACCCAAATAATCTTTCCAATCTGGCATACTACGTGGGTTGCCAACCTAGTCCGTGTGAGGAAGAAAAGTGGCAAGATTTGCCTTTGTGTAGAATTCTAAAATTTGAACAAGGCCTCCAAGAAAGATAATCACCCTCTCCCTTCATTGGATGAGGTGCTTCAAATAGTGAACAGATCCCAAATGATGTCTTTCTTGGACGGGTACTCCAGATATAACCAAGTCATGGTTAAATTTGAAGACAGAGACAAAACAATGTTTACCACCAAGTGGGGAACGTTTGCCTACCAAAGAATGCCCTTTGGCTTGATTAATGTAGGGGCTACATTCTAGAAGGCCATGGACATTGCATTCAAGGGCCTTGTGAACCAATGCATAATCATCTACATGGATGATTTGACCATCTTTTCCTGGGACAGGCATGATCATTCCGCCCACCTCGCCCAGATTTGTGAGAGATGTTGCCGATATGGAATATCCCTCAACCCTAAGAAATGCATATTCAGGGTCACTGAAGGGAACTTGCTCAAGCATATTGTCTCTGAGAAGGGTATATCCATTGACCCTGAGAGATTTGAAGCGTTGCTAAACCTACAAATGCCCAGCAGCAAGAAGGAAATGAGGTCTTTCTTCAGAAAGATCAACTTTGTCCGGCGATTCATCACTGGATTCGCCGAGATCATGAAACCACTCAACGAGATGATGAAGAAGGATACCAAAATTGAGTGGAGTCCTGAAGCAAAGTAGGTGTTCACCCAAATCAAACAAACGATTACAGAGGCACCCGTTCTGGCTAGTCTAGACTACTCCCTCCCTTTCTACATTTATTCCTTTGCTTTGCCGCGTTCTACCATGGTAGTATTGACCCAAAAGGTTGAAGGGGAAGAAAGACCAATAGCTTTCATGAGCTCCCCCTTCAAGAATGCTAAAGTCTGGTATTCATCATTGGAAAAGAAGGCCTTTTCTCTTGTTCACACCATGAAGATATTTCAGCATTACATTCTCTAGAGTAAGGTGCATGCCATCATCCCAGACTAGGCGGTGAAATATCTGCTGATGCAGAGTGAATTGGGTGAGAGACAGGGGAAGTGGATGGTCATCCTCCAAGAATACAACTTAAAAATGCAACCCATGAAGATAGTCTGAGGCCAGGGACTATGTAGAACGATGGCAGAAGAGACTCCCCACATCGAATGTCAGACATATACGGTGGAGTCCATCACTCAAGATCCATGGTACACAGATATGGTGTACTTGTTTTTAAATAACATATGCCCGAAGGGATTGCCTCCAAACAAACACCGCACCCTATGGTTGAAAAGTGCACACTTCATGATAAAAAATTCCATGCTTTTTTGTAGGAATTATGAGGGAGTGTACCTCTGGTGCATCAATAGGGTTCAAGCTACAAAGATAATTGAAGAATTCCATGGGTATTTTAGAACTGGGCATGGCTCAGCTGACACCACCGCCCATAAAATCCTTCAGGTTGAATACTATTGGCCCTGTATCTTCAAAGATGTCTACACTCACGTCAAGAAATGCCATACTTGTTAGACCGCAGCACAACATAAGCGGAATCCAGCTATGCCTTTGCAGCCAATTTTTGAAGCTAGACCCTTTGCCCAGTGGGCATTTGACTTTATTAGAGAAATCAACCCCAAATCATCTGCCAACCACCGATACATCCTAACTGCTACCAATTATTGAACCCAGTGGTCTGAAGCCATACCTTGTAGAAATAACGTGGCAGATGTAGTTATCAAATTCCTAAAATAAAACATCGTCACAAGATTCAAAATGCCTTTTTCTATAATATGTGACAATGGTCCGGCATTTTCTTTGGCATAATTACTAGAATGGACCTATGACCGGAGATCACTCTAAATTTCTCCAGCAACTATGTAGTTATCAAATTTCTGGAAGAAAACATTGTCACAAGATTTAGAATGCCTTTTGCTATAGTATGTGACAATGGTCTAGCATTTTCTTCGGCATAATTACTAGAATGGACCTATGATCAGAAGATCACTCTAAATTTCTCGAGCAACTAACAAAAATTTGCTTGAAGTGATCAAACACCTATTAGAACAGAATACCCAAGACTGGCACCAAAAGCTGATATTCGCCCTCTAGGAGGATTGCATTTGAATTAAGGCCGCCGTGGGGACATCACCATTCCATCTGGTTTACGGCCAAAACCTAGTGTTCCCAATTAACTTACAAATCCCAGTTTTACAGTTCATGCAGGAATTTGACAACCGAGACAATATTGTGGAGGTTCAGCTCCTGAATCTGGTGCAGATGGAAGAACAAAGAGACACAACCCTTGAACATTTTGCGCGTCATCAAGCAGTAGTGAAATGATGGTTTGACCGAAGAGCCCAGTATAAGGCCTTTCAATTTTCAGACTTGGTCCTCTTGTGGGATAAAGCCTAGGAAAAGAAAGGAAAGCACACCAAATTCCAACGGCTCTGGCTCAGACCATATTTGATCTCAGAGATCTGCGGGGAAAATACCTATCGCCTTAGTACCATGATCGCAGAACCTATCCCATTTTTTGTCAATGGACAGTTCCTCAAACATTATTTTGAGTGAGGCAGGTTTGTCTGGAATTGTACTATATGTAAATCTTCTTGCTTGTAAATATTTCTTTCCCGATGCCCCGTTTGGGGTGCCTTGTCTTGTAAATAGTTTTGATGGCTATCCTCTCAGACCACCCCCTTTCCTTTTGTTTTAATTTTAGCTTTGTTCTTTCTTTTTTGGGTTTCCAGTTTTTTGCTTCCCTTTTATAGGCTGGTATGCTTTGCATAACATCTAGTCTCCGGGATGGTGCCTTCCGTATTTATGTTGAATTTAGAGTCTATTGTTAGCATGGTGGAATTGGTCCAGCCTCTGGAGTTATTCTGTGAGTTTGGTAGTAGGTCATGAGTAATCTTCATCAGATTTATCCCTGGAATTCTGGTAATCAATTAAATCAAAAGAGGAACAAGTAATCAGACATGTCGAGGGTAGATTGGTCGCACTGGTTTGTTGGCCCAAGTTTGAACTTTTAAAATTCTTTCCAGGTCTGGATTTTTTCTTCCCCATTTAACAAATTGAGGTGGGTGGAAGGGTGAAAGAAGTACCACTGTTAAATTTTCCTAAGCTGAAGCTTAATGGTGAAAGAAGTACCACCCTCCCATCCAGAAAAGAATAAAATAACAAAGAAAGAAAAGATGGGACAAAAACTCCAGTATCCAGGAGAAATGAGAAAATTTGATGACTTTGGATTGATATATTGAGTACCTCTTCTCTGCTTCTCCCAAGGGTCACCGGCTTGATTTCCTTCCAAATCACACACTTCACAACTAAAAAAAGACCAAGGATTGAATCATGTATGAACCAGATTTTCTCAAATGCTTCACACCTTGTAAGCGGGATACTCTGAGTAACGATTGGTTCCAGTTTTTCTAACCAGATATTCTGTGGTTCTCAAATGCGCTAAGGCATTCGTCTTAAATAGTTTCCATTTGTTATGCCCTGTATACCCATCCCTACATTTTGTGTGCAAAATGTTGGGTCCCCTCTTTTCGCTTTTGGCTCTTGCCTTGTTTTTTGTCTTTTTATTTTTTTTATTTTCTTCTCTCAGGTTTCCCTCCCGTGAGGTTTGTTTTCTCTTGCTTTTTGTCTTTCATGTCTCCGGGACCCAGTCCCGGAGTTGGTTGTTTCTTTTCCAGAGCCAGATTCTGGACTCTAGGATTCTCTACCATGATGTCTTCTTCTTGTAAGGAGGTATGGTCGAGCAGAATCCCTGGGCCTGGAGTCCGGAGGTTTTCTTGTTTCGAAGTCTGGGGGGAGAAAGGTAACTTTCTTTTTACCTTGGTATAAAAAGAAATTACATGTCACTTTCGCAGTTACCGTGATTAAAACACTTGTGCATTCAGAGTGATCCTTCGACGACCAAATTGTGATTAAGCTGTGATTACTCTATTCTTAGTGGGTTATTATCAGATGATTCAAGGTACCTGTTCGTAATCATTTGAAGGTAGAGCTCGTTGCAGAAGTACTCCTAGTGTGCTCTCTTCCTGCTCCTCTTTGGATTTCCAGGTAGGTTCTCTGTTTTCTATTTGTTTCTATGTTTTCCCTTCTTTTTCTTCTCTGTTCTTTAGTCTTTGCTATTTCTATTGGTTTTGTGTTTCGTGTTTCATTTTGGGTTTTGCCACCCGTTGGTGGGCTGGCCCTGCGAGGAGGTTGTCTGCCTCCTGTGTAGCTGTAATTTAATGTTGATAGTGTACATTTTTTCAGTTTGGTTCATGTATGTTTGTGGAAATCTATAAATGATGTATATTTTATGTATATTGCATTTATATATGTTTCAACTCTCTATGTTTATGTGTAGATACCCTGTATATCCATCCAAGCTTGTGAATTCCTCGCGCTCTACCTTGCATTTTTACCCTGGTGAGACCGAGTCTGATGAGGAAGAGTTGCCATAGCTCAAACTCGGTGCCTTGCTGGGTTTCAGCCATGGCAACTTTCTCTCTCCTCCATCTCATCACCTTAATGGCATGATTAATTTCCCACGAGCGATCATTCAAACCATGTCCCATCTGGGATTTATTTTTCCTTGTGTCAACCCACTTGTCACCATTAATGTCCTTTATGTTGCCTACCATCTGACCACATGCCAAACCATGTCATGTGAATACGGTTTCCTAATTGTTACATCAGCACGGCAATGGCTAGCTTTGTCTGGGATCCGGGCCCTGAATTCCCCTTTGCCCTATGTTTCCCCTTGTCATTCGGTTCAATTTCGCCTGGATTCCTATTCACGTCTATTACAAGGATTCTGAGACTTTTGATGTATGCTGACACTTGTTAAACAAATGTAGAGTGGCGACAATTTCCCCAAAGTTCTAGTAATCTTTATATATATCGCGTTCTAACGGTTCTCTGGTCTTGCAGGTTGCAAGTAAGTTGATCGAGAATGTCTGAAGTGATCACCCCTCCTTCCATCCCAAAGCTACCTACCACATCCACTCGAGTGGCCACCAAAACTAAGGTCGAAAGGTTACTGGCAAAATTGCCCTTGACTTCCAAGTATCCCAAGGACAATGCCATTGTGGGGTCCAAAATAGAGTCCAAAGTTCAAGAAATAACGGACACTGGGCCCAGATTTTGGGTAGAAGTGCAAGGCATAATCCAAGCCATTTATAGGTTGAAGACCACTGGAGACAACCTGGCAACTTAGATCACCACCTCTAGTGTTATCAAAGTGGAAAAATTCCCCTGTTTGGTCCAATCTCCAGAGTTAATACTCCAATTGGAAACACTGTACAAATCACCGACACAGACCATCCTATTTTTGAATCCTCGACCGCTACAGTACCCAACAACCATTGTCACCTTGGACGCAACAAATTTCACCTCGAGGCTAGGGATCCCACAATTCAATGGATCCATTGTCCAGAATCGGCTCCAGAAATTGCAGGAATTTGAAGGTGCTGAGGTTATTTCCTGGAAACATATCAACAACCACTGGCTGAAGGTCCCAAAGAGGGACTGCAAGAGGATAAAATTGGAAATTCCCCATGGGGAGTTCAAAGAGCCCATCTAGGCAGGCATTGTGTTTCTATGCAGGATTTTTGGATTGCCCCATGCTTAGGATTTCTCAGCATGGATGTACTACTTTCTGTACTACATCACCACTCGTAGTTAGACTTTCAACTGGGCAGCCCTCATATCCAGTCACGTAGACAAACAGCTGAAGGGTATTTCCCATAATTCCAAATTTTATGACATCATACGTGCTATGTGCACTAGCACAATAAAGGCCATCTTTTCTAGGTTTGGGAACAGTCGGGGATATTTGAAATTGGCCAGGCCAAATGACACTAAGGGATCACTATCCCCAAGTGCAATGGGAACTTAGTTTCTCAAACTTCTATTGGGTAAATGATGCCTTCATTTACCATAACATTCTAACACTTACTGGTGATTTTGGGTATCAACTATCACAGGCGGCGATGACTCTAGTCAGTTCTTATGGTCGATATTTCATTCAGTTCTGGCATCACACCTACATTCGGGTGATAGGCTTCAATGGGAAGCCCTATCTTCTTCCCTAGTATTGTGGGGATAGAATTATTCTCTTAGAGTTCTACTAGAAGATGATGGATCTGCATGCCTTTTCACGTTGAAGAAGGTCATCAACATCCCATTCCCTTTCTTTTGTGGGAATTATACATGCAGCCTCGCCGCATCCTAGGAGGGAGACAATGAACTAAAGAGCTTGGAGATGGTGGAATTCCACCACACTCAAAAAAATTATGATCCCATAGGCAAGATTGTCGTAGCACTACACCGGGCATCCCCACCGCATGAAGAAGATATTGAAGACTTCTGGGCAGACTGCCAGGAGATTTTTAATCTCTAGGCCCAATAGAATACAAGGATGAGCAAAGGGCTCATGAAAATGCTCGACCTTTGGACTTTTCTGAAGGGTTTCAAAGATGACAAGCTGTTGGAAGATCCAACATATAAAGAACAGGGACTGGACAAACTAGATCTCCCTCCGGTGGATTGGGCCACCCTGGAGGACCTAACAATTGAATGGGTATGCCACCCCATTATAGAAGCAAGTCACTAGTACTTTGCTTGGGTGTGTCCCAAAAGCACTTGAAAGAAATCAACAGTCAAGAAGACCATCCCCTCTTCAGCCGGTGTCAGAACTTCTTTGTTTGTCGCGACCACTGAAGAAAGCACGAGTAGAGGGAAAGAGAAAGAGGGTGTCCTAGTTCCTACCCTTTTAATGGCTCAACTACATCAACAAATAGATTCGACAAAGCTAACCAGCCAGAAACTTAGCATGTGGGTATCCTCCAGCCTCCTTGTAACCCTAATGTCATCTTCTCGCCCAGTGGGCCCCCCTCATTGGCAGCCATGATGAGCATACAAAATTTCACTGAGGCGGAGTCTACTAGTATTCTGGATGTCGGGACTCCACTAACAAGAAAGAAGAAGAAGGTGACACCTACACCCAGCATAGCCACCAGTCCCTAAATGCCATAGATGCCCTGAGTAGATGTAAGTTTGGACTCTCCCGAACTAGAAGATATTTTGGACTCCTCGCCTAAGCATGACAATTTTGATGACACCTTCTTGGTGGAGGAGCTCCTACAGATTCAACAGGGCATAGGTCATGCAGTAGAGGATCTTATAGCTTAGGACAAAGAAGAAGTCCCCATAGAAAAGGAAATCCCAGTGGTTAAGGATACATCAGAGCAAGAGGCTCAGGAAGAAGTACCAAGAGAGCCTGAGCAGGGGAGGATACTGGTCCAGGGGACTGAGAAAACACCAAGGCAACACATAGATGAGAAACCAATGATTGGGGAACTCAGACCTATAGGATAAACTGTACCCTCGATCATCACGCTCCAAACACCTTTGGTAACTCCAGGTGACCATGTGCCCCAGAGCACTTTCGGTGAGGTAGTAACGGTGATTGCCTTGTTAAACTTTGGCCAAAGGCCTCACCCACCTCCAGATGATGTTCAGGTGGAGGATAATGCTCTGATAGATGAGGCCAATGAGGCCCAGGAGCAACAGAAGCATGAACCAAGAAGTCCCAGATAAGGAAAATGAAGAAATAGCTGACACCGGGAGGAACGAAGTCCCAAAAATATAGATGAAATTGAGACCAAAGAAAAGGCTATGGATAGTACAACAAAAGATGCTAGTATGGCGGAAAATGTTGAAGGTTCTGAAGAATAGGAAATAGGAAAGGAACAAGAATAGGAGGAACTAGAATGAGAGGTGGATAAAGAGCCTAAACATAATGTACACATCAGGAATGTGCTACTGGATTCTAAAAGGAATCCTAATGAACAGGTCTTAACAACAAAGCCACCCCAGCTGCCCCAATGGCTGGTCGAGTCAAGAAAAACAAAGACCCCAGCGGAAACCTCAGGCGTTATGCTCTCATTGGCAGAAATGATGGCCAAGAATGTAGAGGCTAAGAATCCCAAGAAGGCACGGGTAGTCCATACTCTCTGGACTAACCCAATAGATAGTGCCATTGCAATTATTGCAACACCCCCATCAGATGCAGACGCAGCGGCCATAAGGCCCCCAAGATTACAACATAGAAGAAGTAGAATTGGGGAGGAGAGATAAATAGGGTGAGCTAGATCTAATGAAGGAACCTACCAAGGCAATAGAGGCTAGGTACATAAAGCAGGGCCAGAAGCTGGAGGAGGAAGGAGAAACAAATGCCAATCTCCTCGCGCTTCTGGAAGAACTCACACAACCCTTGTCGGAGATCCACCCTGAAACCCCTTCTTCCATATTGTCACTTGCACAGGGCAATGTGGATTCTCTATGCATCATGAAGAAGAAAGCACAAGCTGTGGATGGGTGGGCCGCTGAGTAGGTAATCGTAATGAGACAATTTTTGGTGGCGTCCCTCCCAGACCTTTATCGGGTTGATGTTCTTCTCAACCAGGAAAAGGGCTCTGCTATTATATGGGAGCAAGATTTGGCAAAATATGAAAAATGGAAGGCTGGGCTAGAAGAGATCTGCAACATAGGCAAAGAAGTCACCACAGAGTCTGGAATTTTGGGAGATGAATCGTATGATTCCCTCCAGGCCTAGTACTCTAGACTTGTCCTCAGGGGTGAGGTATGCAAGGAACTGGTTAATGCCCTGAAAGAAAAAGTGATAGCTACCCAATACACCTTGGGTCTGTTTAAAGAATTCATGGTTGGGGTATTACAAGTTGATCCCTTCACCACCGGGATGTGTACTCCAGAGGACTATGTCCTCAGCAAGTTTGATGAGCAGATGGAGTCCTTGTATCAGCCTACCAGAGATTTTGACCAGGGCAGGCTATTCAGATTGTCAAAGATGATGATCTGATCACATGATGCCATCAAGATGGTAGAAAAACTCTGAAGCGGGGCCAAGGATGTTCAAGAGGCATTGGAGGCTGTCTGAAGTAGGTGGGACAGCATCACGGATGTAGATGAAGAAAGCATAGGCCAAGTATTGGAGGCTTGGAAAAAATATAAGGAACAATAAAGTTCTCCAGATTCCTGAGAATCCCGCCAACCCCATAGTGGTTGTATTCATTCATTCTTTCAGAACACAAGTTCCCATATCCTGAAATTCCAGATCCCACATTTTTGTATTCTTTAAGTGACCCCTGTCCTGGTTCCCAAGACCGACCGGTCACTTTCAAGGCAGTTAATAAAGGTTGTCATGAGGTAGGTAACTGTAACAAGGCACGTCAGATCGACAAGAGGTTTTCTGACAGATGGTCTTCCCAAAGTGCCACTTCAACGTTACACTTGGCACATCAGAGATAGGGCGCTGCTTTCCCATTTATGAGGCATGTAGCCCCGATCCCCGGGGGATCAGATTTCTTCTCCTCTTCTACCGACTCTCTTGTTAAGGCCAATCCTTCCACTCCGCTTCTCTTGTCTTATTCTTCTGACATGTTAGACCTTCTCCATCTCAAATTCTTTTCTAACGTGGCGCAAGTAGTACCGACCACTAGAAAATAATATTATATTGTAAAGTTGTAAAGTAAGTTAGGGCAGTTTTAGGTCAAATGATGTGTATAAATAATAAGTCTGGCCTTATTCCAAGGGTCGGTGAAATTGATGATTTTGCAGTCCATAGTTAATAGCAATATGGTTCTTAGTTGCAGAGCTCAATGCTCCATAGTTTTAAGCTTTCAGTAGTTAAATGCTCCCTTGGAGCCACCATTGTAACATGCACCAGTGCTTGCTGGAAGGAATGTTAATGAAGAAGGAAGAGTTCTCTCAATGATGTTGTTGGCATTCTGTCTTCTAGGTTAACGGTATTTTATGCTTTATGTTCTTCATGTCCTTTGCTCTGGTACTTAAAGTAGATTAACGACCTCCTTTCCTTTGCTACTGATAAAATATGGGCTGATGGTCTTGTATTTCTTCAATATTTAGTGTAGTGCGTTAGAGCATTGTCGATGTCTTGAATTTTTAGTATAACTATAGGTAGATGAAATCTTTCTAACTCTGCAGTATCTTTTGAATTTTATTTGTCAAGTAAATGTGCACTTTCAGGAAACCTCACTCACTTGACTCCCCAGAGAAGATGAGTTGAAGATAACTAGCTATCCCCCTCAAACAAAAAAGGTCACATCTTCCAACCGAGCCCCGCACTGTTGAGACCTGAATCTCATGTTCCATGAGGCCCAGGGAATCTCATTTCCCCGAACAACCTTTACAGATGAAGTTGGTAGGTACCTGGTGACAACTTACCTCTGTTGGCAAACCCGGTCACAAATTCTTGTCAACACAATGTCATGATAAGAATAAATCAATTTTGATAAAACACAAAATAGGATAAAATGGAGAGGAAGGAGAAGAGATGAAACTTTGCACAGAATATCACAATTGTATATAGTAATGACTATTATCCAATATCAATTGGTGTACAACAATGGTAGATACATAGCACAAGGGTAAAGAAAGTTACCTTATCAAATCCTTGAATTGTGTTTTTACCAGTTAAAGGTATATTTCGTTGCATTGCAACTTCTCTTATCTGTAAACTTGTAGAGGGGTTCATAATTAGGTAGCAGAATGGAAAAACTGCTTGCATAGGGTAGGCAAAAGTGGCCAATATATATAACTCATGGCAATCACAAAATAGACCATAGAAAATACAATTTTTCAGTTACAATCCCTATGTTGGAAGAGATGAATGGAAATTCAATCTCCTATCCTAAAGTTGTAAGCAATATTAGCAAAAGAAAATGCCAAAAGATGTGAAATGTTAAGTCATAACAGAAAGAAAATGGACACTAGGGTCAATAGAAACACCCAAAGATCCTCATCATAGCACAATATTAGAAAGCAAGCAATGATCAAAGAGTCAGTATTCTATTAAAAAACTCTGATGAGTTTTGACATGAATCTGGAGCAACAAAACTAAAATATATGTAAACCTACACCCAAACAAGGACTCAAAGTTTCTTTCCAACCCTGGTAGTGCTTAATCAAAACCCAACCTCCCAAAAATTAACACTAAGAATTTTGCATTTTCATTAGAGATTGTAAAATCCATTCAAATAAGCATCAGGCACAAGTGTTGCAAATATACATTACAATGTAGGAACTACTGGCTTAACCAAGTTTTAATTATTTGCTTGAATACAAATCCTGAACACACAATAAATAAGAGATCCCTTTGATTGGGCATGTAACTGCATTGAACTAAGATTATTTTGGTTTTTATATTGCTGCATTTGGTTGACCATAGGAAAGGAAATCGTGTTTTGAACCAGAATGCTAGTAGAATCTTTGAGTTGAGTTGGGTTCCTTCAGTGAGTTCCAAGACAGTTGTAGAGTCCTTGAGTTGAGTTGGGTTCCTTAAGGGGATATTAGACTGGGGATATTAGACTAGGGATTTGCATCAGTTTAGCTTGAGCTTCACTTGGTTTCGATAATAGTTTAATATTCTCTACTTAACAAGGCCAACCACGTGAAGGTGGAAGCTCATTTGGCCCCACTCCCCCCTAACATCACTCTAAATTCCCCATTAACATCTAACATTCATTCATTCATTCATCCATTTATGAAATATAACATTCAATCATTATAATTGTTAGCTCTCAAAAATGCACCCTGTTAAGCTCACAAAAAAAAAACTTAACCTTTTGGAGAAACATGGAAACACTCCTGGGTAGTGGGTTTCCCAAAATTGGAGTGAATCTCCGAGTTCTAGGCCGGTTCCTATATGATACTTCACCTGAAGTTCTATTAACAAGGTAAAAACTTGGCTGGGAAAAGAGATAGGAAATATTTTCTCAAATGAACTCGGAGTACTGTAAAAACAGGAAGAACTAAAAGGAAAACTTAAGGTGATGCACCAAATCTGAAGATGAGAATGGTATTAATCAGACACAATGAAACTTTCCTAAAACCATCTTGACATGTGTACAATATTGATATCAGAACACTCAGATAAAAATGCTTTATAAGAAGGATTGACTTCAATTCAACTGTTAACAGGAATAATATCATTCACTTATTAACAATGAAATGAAACAAAAAAAAAATCACAACTTATAACCTACGTGAGTATCAAATATTCACTTACAGATGCTAAAAACTGAGACATTTACTTCAAGGATTCAAAATGAATCACAAAAACAACATCAAATCAGTAACTCACATATCACAAGATGAACTCAATAATGGCTTCCAAGCTTTTTTTTTTTTTTAAGCTTCAATGGTAACTTAATAACACCCTCATAAAACTGAGTTTCAAATAATCTGCAAGTGACAACCATGAAGGACTCAAAAGATCACTCCAAAGGTTGTCTTCACATAAAATCTAGAACTGCTACAAAATGAGTCCTCAACTCATACTTATGCTTTTTCAGCCAACTGCATTTTGGAGATCAATAACTTCTGGATCAAATTTGGCTTGTCCAGCCACCTTTTAGCCCTTCAAAGGTCTATAAAAATACAACTTGGTGACCCCTAAAGTCATACCTAAATAATATCAACATAAATACCCCCTCACAAAAGCAGTCTTATCCCTCAAAAGCCCATAAGGAGCTTCTGGAAATAATAACTATCTGCTGACTTTAACAACTGCAACTTCTGATCTTTCATAAAAATCTGATCTTTCCCTCTGAGAAAATATCTGATA
>MU227340.1:1223741-1237997 GCA_018584345.1 Thuja plicata | reverse complement strand
GATAAAATGTGAAAATTCTTATTGGGTGAAAGGATTGAATTATAATCTATTGAGTGTTTCTCAGCTGAATAATTCAGGTCATAGAGTAGCATTTGAAAATAAGAAGGCAAAGATCTTCAATGAATCAAGAAGGTTGATTGGTACCGGTGAGCAAACAAAAGGTAACTTATTCTATCTGAATGATACTGACACCACTTGCTTAATGGCTAGAAACAAAGACATATGGTTGTGGCATAAAATATTGTGTCATGTAAACTTTAACAACGTGATTAAGATAAGCAAAAAGAGAAATTTAAGAGGCTTACCGACGATGACTAAGCCCAACAATATCATGTGCAAAAATTGTCAAAAAGGTAAGATGACAAAGTCTAGTTTCAAAAGCAAAACCCATACATCTGATGCTATTCTATAATTAGTCCATACTGATCTATGTGGACCTATGAGGACAAAGAGTTACTATGGTGATAGATATTTCATTCTCTTTGTTGATGATTACTCTAGAATGATGACAGTTATGTTTCTAAAAGATAAATCAGAAGCATTCAAGATGTTTAAATGGTACAAAGAAATGGGAGAAAAACAAAGTGGTAAGGAATTAAAATGCTTAAGATGAGATAGAGGAGGGGAATTTGTTTCAGATGAATTCACTAACTTTTGCAATGAGCATGGAATCAAAAGACAAGTCTCTGCACCAAGAACACCACAACAAAATGGAATTGTTGAAAGAAGGAACAGATCCATTGTTGATTGTGCAAGGAAACTAATGATAGAGAAAGGAATCACCCAAATCTTCTGGAGGGAAGCTGTCAGTACTGTTCTTTACACCTTAAATAGAGTACAATTAAAGAAAGACACCCTATGAGCTATTGTATGGTTACACACCCGATGTAAGTTACTTCAAGATCTTTGGTAGTCAATGTTATATCTTAAAAGATGGTAAAAATGGAAAGCTTGACTCCAAAATTGATGAAGGTATCTTTCTAGGGTATTCCATCAAGAGCAAGGCTTATAAATGTCTCAATAAAGCCTCTAAAAAAATTGTTGAAAGTGTAAATGTAAAGATAGATTAATTTGTAGAGAGGAATGAAAAGGAAGGCACAAAAGAACTAGAGGTCTACAACAGGTTAGTTTACAATGAAGAACCTGACACTCTACCTGAACAACAATGTATAGATCCCAAGCAACAAAATATTGCAACCGAGCATCAGGCTGCAAATACCAAAAATCAAGATACTGCTCAAGATGATGTACCAAGTGATGGAGATCAGAATGAAGGAAAAAATGATGATCAAGATGATAGACAAAGAATTGAACTTGTACTTTCCAAGTATGTCAGAAGGAACCATCCATAGAACCAAATCATAGGAGACAAGAAGGCTGGTATGAGAACTAGAAGTGAGTCTCTAAACACAAGATGTCTAATTTGTGATTTTGAGCCAAAATTTGTCAATGCTGCACTTGATAATGAAGAATGGATTAGTGTTATGAATGAAGAAATTGAGAATATTGAGAAAAACAAGACATGGACACTTGTACCGAGACTAGATGACAAGAATGTCATCAGTACCAAATGGATATTCAGAAATAAGCTAAATGAGAATGGAGAAGTCACCAGAAACAAAGCAAGACTAGTATGCAAGGGGTATGCACAAGAAGAAGGGATTGACTATGGAGAAACCTTTGCACCTATTGCTAGGATAGAATGAGTGATAATATTACTTTCTTATGCTACATTTAAAATATTCAAGGTATACTAGATGGATGTCAAGTCTGCATTCCTAAATGGAATACTTGAGGAAGAGGTATACATTGAGCAACCAGAAGATTTGTTGATCCAGACAAGAGGAACATGGTATGTAGACTACACAAAAACTTGTATGGATTGAAACAAGAACCAAGAGCCTGGTATGAAAGACTTCATTCCTACCTCATAAGTATTAGATTTTTAATCTTTATTTGAAGGAAGATATTGATGCTAACATTTATTTGAAGGAAGATATTGATGCTAACATTTTGATTGCTGAAATATTTGTTAATGACATCATATTTGGAGGCAATGATATGCTATGCAAATCATTTGCAAATGAAATGAGCAAAGAGTTTGAGATTTCTATGTTTGGAGAGATCAAGTCCTTTCTTGGTCTACAGATCATGCAACAAGATGAAGGCATTCTCATTACACAATCCAAATACATCAAAGAAGTACTAAAAATATTCAAGATGGAAGATTCCAAGCTAGTTGGAACATCGATGGAAACTAGATGTAAGATGACAAAGGAGGACAAGTCACCTGAGGTAAATCAGACTTTGTACAGATCAATGATTGGAAAACTCGTGTATGTTGTACATAGTAGACCAGATATTGCACATGCAGTAGGAATAGTTGCAAGATTTACTGCTAATCCCAAAGAATCACATATGGCTGTTGTGAAAAGAATCCTAAGATATCTAAAGAATACCGAGGACTATGGCTTATGGTATAGAAGAGAAGGCAAATTTAAACTTAAGGTCTTTACCAACGTTGATTGGGCTGGAAACATTGATGACCAAAAGAGCACAACTCGAGGAGCATTCTTTACAGGTGACAAACTTGTCACATGGATCAGCAAGAAGCAAGGATGCATCTCTCAGTCTACTACAGAAGCAGAGTATGTTGTTCCTACTGCAAATTTCTCAAATATTGCATGGATCAAATAGTTACTGGAAGGTATGCATATAAAAATTCTTGAACCAGTAATTATCTATTGTTCAATAATACCAGTGCAATTAACATTTCCAAGAATCCATTCATGCATGCTAAGACAAAGAATATTTCTATCAAGTATCATTATTTGAGAGAACAAGTTCAAGAAAAGGAGGTGATACTTGAGTATGTGCAATCAAAGAAACAATTAGTTGATATCTTCATCAAGCCACTGCCCAAGGATACATTTGAGTACTTGAGAAAGAGACTACGGGTCAGACCCTTGTCTACAGGTCAGTAAGATGACTAGAAGGCTACATCAGCCTACATATTATAAGAATATCATTCATGTTGATGCAAGCAAAAGATGGACTTCAAAGATACATATGTACACAACAAGGTATTTATCTACTCCAAGCCCCAGATTTATTATATTGCTGATGAATTGGGAAATTGAAGGAGTATATTATGGATAGAAAGGATTGTTTGGCATTACTGTCAAATTTTTGTTTGGCATTGTTGTCAAAGGGAGAGATTATATCCTTTATCACATTATCCAAAGGGAGAGATGTAACCAGAAAGGGAGAGTACATACAAAGGGAGAGATTTCTGACAAGAGAGAAAAGAGACATCAAAAGAAAAGAACAGTCAAAGGGAGAGATTTTGACACAAGAAGAGAACACATCACATCAGAAGAAGAAATATTCTACATCTATCCAGTAAAGGGAGTGAAGACAAAAAGAGAACTGCAAGAATCAAATATAAGCTATGTGAGCTTACCAAGGACCAGATATTTGTATCGGTTATAGTACATAAGATTGTTAGTTTGATGAAATTCAACTATTATATTTTATATTGTATTAGTGATAATATAGCATGATGATGTAGTGTGTTTCCATCAATGCCAAAGGGAGAGATTGATGAACTATAATTGATTAAATCCTTGAAGATATTAAGTTGATGATCACCAAGACAAAAAAAGTTAATGCAAGACATTAAACCAGTTAATGTATTGTATTATCATTGATGTCAACTTGATATAATCTGTATGGTCATGTACATACTGCTAAAGACTTCAAAGAACCAATGAATTAAAGGCTATGCTATTAGTAATTCATAAAAGTTAAGTATTGACAAAGTGATTGTATACACTGACAAAGTGCACACCGACGGACAGAGTAAACCAACAAGAGCAAAGTCATAGTGTTACCCGATGAGCAAAAGCACAATGTTTCTGACGAGAAAAGTCACAGTGTTACCTGATGAGAAAAGCATAGTGTTACCCGACAAGCAAAGCACAGTGTAACCTGACAGATAGAATTACAGTGTTGCCCGACGCACAGAGATCCCAAAGACAACTAAAGTCTCACCAACGACACTTTTAGTTGTCACCGACGACTAACTGAAGTATTGACCAAAAAAACAAAGAGTTCAGAAATGACAAAAGGATTAGTTGTCAAGAGATAAATATTGACTTAACTAGTAATTATCATTGTTTTAATCGACAAGATAAAGCCATAGATAAGTAAAGGATTTAAAGTTGTTTTGTCCAGTTGGAAAGAAGATCTCTATGAGATAAAACATGAGTTTTTCTTTAAATCTAATTGGCAATAATTGTGGATCACGCCAAGATTAAGAAAGCCAAGAAAAGGTGAAATCATGTCTATATAAGAGACAAGCTAATTCAATGTGAATAAGGGGAGTGACAAGAGAATAGATGTTGAAGAGATTCTAAAGGAGAAGAAATTATTCATTCAAACCTGATCAATCAAGCTGAGGAAAGAGCTAAATTCTGCAGATGTCAACAAACAGTGATACAACGTCACAGAGCATAACAGTGTGGAGTAAAGGTATTGAATTGATAACATTGATCAGAAAGGTAATGTACTTACAATAGATCTAAAAATCTACAATTCTAGTTATATATGTGAACAAATCAATTTATTCTTTCAATTTAACCATTGAAGCATCAAGTCTCTTAACTGAGCAGGACTTAAAATTCTTTTCTAATTGAGATACATCCCAAGGAGTATCAAAAAGTGTGATCACACAAAGTAGCATTGGATATGCCCAATACCTATTGACAGGCCAAGTGAGTGTTTGATCAAGGATGGTAGCATTAGAGGCTAGATACTAAGTGACAAACTATTCATTTAAATCCTCTAACAAGGTCACACCTAGCAGTGTGTTTGTAACCTTTAACAGGGTTGGCTCTTCACCGAGCCGACTTCAGAAGAGTTAAAATTTGGGTTACCGGTCCCAATGGTTTTTCCCTTAACAGGGTTTCCACGTTAAAAATCCATGTGTTAATGTGTTTATGAGTCATTACTTTATTATTTTTCATTTCACACAAGTAAATTTGGATTGATAGGTATACACTAGTTATTTACTATATTTTGGTAAATAGAAAGACTACTAATCGGTAAAAGTAAGAATAAGGTTTGAAAGAGTAATCTGAGCAGTAGTAATTTTTTATTAATATTTCAAGGCAATTATCTTGTAGGAATGAAGATAAGTAGATGCTTATAAATGTGGTAATAAGTTTTTGGGTTGATTTAAGGATTAATTTTTGAGGCCACTAATTCACCACCCCCCCCCCCCCCCCCTCTCTCAGTTATTCTAACAGTAAGAGGACGATGGTGCGCCAAAGGATGGTCCGCTACAATAACAACTAAATGGGTTAGATGCACAACATTTTATATTAGTGTTACAAGTATTTCATTAATTAAAAGAAGATAACAACTGATAAAAAAAATTAAAATAACATAACAGAGATTTTCTTTACCTAACAATGCCACATCATCTCAAATATGGTGAATACCCAGATCATCCTCCGCTCGTTCACCATGACATTCTGCATGCTCTAAAATGTACACAAGAAAGGTTACACCAATTTCAATTTAAAATGTCAACTTATATTAAAAATTACACAATTAATGCTCAATAGCAAATGAATACCTCCATCACTGCGATGCACATCAGGGTCTTCGTTATGTGGAGGATTTGTGCTAGGATTAGAAGGCTGCATTGCAATGTCATGTGCTAAAGAGGTTAAATAAACATCAAATAGGTTATCTCTCAAGTATTCAATTTCAAATAATTTTCATTTGGCCTACTTACCTGTGTGTGAACCGATGCAGGAGACTGTTGGCTTTGGCGTAGGCGTTCGATCATGACTTTATATCCTTCCTTTAAGACAATATTTTTGTCTTCTTCTGTGGGCACTACATTAAAATCCGAGAGCTACATTTTTGTCTTAATATCATCAATTCTGCAAGTATTGTTTGATTAAACAAAATTGTTTACAATTTATAAAAAAATTGATTCAAAATTTCATTTACTTCTGCTTACAATTCTTTCTTAAAGTTTCAGATAACCACCAGAGCCAAGTTTGTGTTGGCCAATTTTTTCTATTCTGGCCTTTGTAGCCTTTGATGTGTCCTGCAGTATATGAAAAGTTTGAAATGTGCTAGATTATATAAATATAAAGATCACTAATTAGTGCATAATTACATTCTACTTAATACGATCGCATACCTTCTATTGTCGTTTACTAGTGCAATTCCTCTTTGGCTTTGCACTTTCTCCTTTGCATCAAAAATAAATTCCTTTCATAACTTCTTTGGAATCATAGGAGGACGCTCGTACTTTGGGTTGCTCACTAGATTCCTTTTGTATGTGTCCCTCACAGTCTTTAGATGTTTGCAAGGTCTCTGAAGAACATTGTCATTGTAAAAAATGTTACTTTCAAAGAGCTACTCTAAAGATTTTATGAGCTGATCTTTTAATTTTTTATCTTGTAAATTCCACCTTTTAAGAAAAAACAAAGTTGTTAGCTAAAAAAATTAACTGAAGTTGTGTACCTTGAATATAGTACAATAAATAGATGAAAGGAAAAGTATTCTAGTAATTATATGAAATCAAAGTAGTGGGATAGGGTTAGTTAACATATGATGTTCCACCTTGTACGTATGGTGGGCCCAAATAGCGACAATGTCATCTCATGAAGCTTTTCATAAAAAACATCATTCCCTGCAAACCCATCATGGGATCATCAATCCAAAATGAGTTATGAATAAGTAAATTAAAATTAGAATATAAATAATAATAATTTTAAAGTACCTCGAAGCTTAGGTAATTTTAAGGGAATCATATCTTCATCGTTTAAAAATAATGACTTCTACTATTTCCCGTACTAGCAACACGGGTAGATCCAGGAAATGCCACTGAATTATCACCAGTACTAGTCTCTGTATCTTGTACTGCACAAAATTATTCCACTATGAAATGCATCCAAGATTAAATTACAAATCAAACCATAACTAACACATAATTTAATATAGAAAAACAAGGACCTACCAGGTATAGACCATGCAAACGTGGATGTTTGCATGCTCCTTGTTGTTGACATTGCAGTCGGCAATGACGTCCTCATAGGAGGAGGCATTTGGAGTACATCTTGACCTAAATGTACAGTTTGAAGTGAGGAGTCAAGATATATATGTGAATTTGAATAAAACAACTAGTAAATGCAATGAAAAATGTAGATTTATAATCAGTAAGACCAATGAAGTTTGCAACCTGTTAACTTAAGGATTATGTTACCTGCAGGACTGTACTAGTACCAACCTCACCGCGATGTCCATGAGGGTTTCTTGACTAGACAAAAATTTCTTTAAGAACACATGCATATTTTAGTTCATGACATAAAAGAGTATAAAATATAAAACTTTATTGAACTTTTGTTACAACTAAAGATTCATTACTGCTTACATCCAAATTACGTGCTTTCCGCACAAATAAATCTTTCTTGCCAACAATTCATCACTTGGATCTGGATCGAGCAAAATGCCAAGAATTTTTGAACTGATTTTTTTTAATTGCTTCTTGACAATATACACGGGGTTAGGCCTATTTGGGATGACATCATCCATATCTGACACTATGGGCGTTGTTGCTGTAGGCACTTTTCCCTTTCCCTAAACATTAATTTGTGATAGGAATATCAATAAAACTATGAGAATAACTCCAAAACCCTAAAGAAAAGAACATAATAATATTAAAAAATTCTTCTATATTATTTGTACAATTACAATAAGGTTTACCTTTGATGAAGAATGGGTGGGAGTAAAATCCCCGCCTCCGTCATCACGTGGTGGATCCATGTCATCCTATGACAAAGATTAAATATAAAAAATTCAGCGAAATGAAAGCAATAGACTTAACAAAAAAAACTTATTAATAAAATGGTATATTGGAGTCATAAATTGGAGGTTAGTTTAAATGGTATATAGTACTTACCACCCCCGTGATAGTGTATTTTTTTGTATTTATGAAATTCAACTAGTAATCTATTAGCAGTTCTTTCCCTGCACTTATTGATTTTATCGCACATACAAAAATATGATTCCCCTCACGTGCCTCAAATATGCGATTGGGACTCTTATTAGTTGACCCAAGTTGCGTACTACTTATAAAACCTGCAATACACTATTGTTTTTGGCCTTTTATCAATGTACATAGAAAATCCTTTACTTTGATCATTTTCTTTCTGTTGTATATAATTTGCTAACAATGCATACCTACGCATATGTTTTTTATATCGAACAATCCGCATCCAATTACTGCAATTGTAACAAGGTCTGACAAACTCCATCAATTCAACAACTTTTTTGTAACATACCTTTATGCCATCCATGGAAAATAGGCCCAAACCATGTAATGACGATGGATCTATACGATATATCCTCTCATTAACACAAAAATTAGTGTTAATTGGAGGTAGTTCCTTGGGTACCCATTCTTTCAAAAGATGTGTGTACCTCAAGGGCACCTCAATGCCATCTATGGTCTCATCGTCATAAGAACATGACCCCCCTTCAACAAGGAAAAATTGTATATTTTTATTGAATTTTCTTCTAATCTTTTGACCTCTGGTTGATTTCCCTATTTTAGGCCTACTACATGTCTCACGTTCGTCTTCTATTTCTGCATTTCCCTGACTCGAGGAAGACAAACCTGACAAGTACATATTAGGTGGTTCCTGCAGTCCATCAAATGACAGATATAGTTGGTAAGGAGCGACATATTTTTCTAAATGAGGGTAATGTTGATGTAATCTATAAGGTGTATTGAATTATAACTTTTGATCCATGTCACTATGCAGGATCCTTGTAAAAGGGGTTAAATTTCCTGCATATGTGAATCATTTATATTAAGTCAGCCAAAAATTACGTGATACCTATGCTACAAATTACATACAAGACAACATGAACAATATGCATTCATCATAATCATTGTATATTTTTTACTTCCTTACCTTTACTTTATGTGTGCTATGCAGGATTGTCAACAAAAGGGGTGACGATGTCTGTAGTCAATTGCCTATTTCCACAAAGGGTTACAATCACACAAAATATATGCATGTAATCAGCACCAACAATTGTGCATCATATGCAATACATTGGTAATTTGTTAAACAATAAATACATTAAATCTACGAGTAATAACTGAAACACATGTATCATAAATCACATATGTTCTAATCATTAGAAATTAACACATTAATTTAATTGTACCATGGGATTAGAGTTTAATACATAATAAATTAATTATGAAAACATATAAGTCAACTAAATTTGAATGACTAGATCAATATTACCATCATCATCATCATCATTGTCATCATCGTCCTCAACATGATCATCATCATCATCACCACCACCACCACCACCATCATTGCCATCATCACCATCATCACCATCACCATCACCATCACCATCATCATCATCATCATCACCATCACCACCACCACCACCACCACCACCATCTTCTTCTTCTTCGTCATCTTATTTTTCTTCTTCTTCTTCATCTTTGGTTTCTTCTTCCATCATGTTATACTTTATTGGCCTTCCTCTTGGATCATGTCTAACAACAAATGATCAACCCAGTTTTTGTGGAACCTCTATGTAAAACACTTGCTCAAATTGGCTTGGCAGAACATAGGGCTCATCTCCAAATAGATCAAATGACCTTGTATTAATCATTGTAAATCCATTATCATGTTGAATAACAGTTCTATCTGGATCATTTTGATTCAGTCGTAGCATGTACCATTTGACAACGAATAGAACTAATTTGAAGGATTCAAAGTTGCACTCAAGTATATCATCCAAAATTTCATAGTATCAGTCTTGAGATTCTTGAGGATGCATATCATTTCTAGATGAAATATTAGTGACCTTGAAGATTGCAGTTATCCTAGAATCACAAGTTTTCTTTGTGTCGTCCAACTTTTTTATGCAAAATTTATGGCCATGGTGGTAAATAGCTTTGTGGTGCTTGACCTGCAATTTTTCAAACATGTGAAAATCATTTGCATCGTGAGTTGATATTAAACATATGGTTCATGATTAATATATTTATATGTACCTATCTACCTCTTAAACCATTGGCGTAGTATTGGAATCTCCATTACGATGAGATTCTTTAACCAATGAAGCAACACCTTCTCATGTTAATGAATGACCATTTTGTTGACATAGTTCAATCCATACCATCATCCAATCAAGATTATTCACAATATACAAATGTAGTGCATCCCACTCTCGACCAACTGTATAAAAAATACCACTTAGAAACAACTTCAATTGAAGATTTATAAGAATTAATTAACTATAATAACATCTTATAATTACCTCTCACTTTTCTCAATCTACCTTTCCCTTTGAATTTGTTAATGGCGTTGGGGTCCCAAATGTGATCTACATGCATCTTTGCTGCAAACTTAGGAAGTATTCACTAATGTACGCTATGGTCTGGTATACCATATATCCCTCCACCATAGAACCCTCAGGATGTGGTCTTTGTCGAACCAAACCCTTCAAAAAATTTAGGTGTCTCTCAACCATCCACATTGACCTAGTTTGTACAGCTCCACACAATTAAATCTCCTCAACTTGATGTATGAGGTAGTGTTCTTGTGCATTGAAAAAAGTAAAAGGTAAACACTTTTTCATTTCACACATAAGATGAGGAATTTTTCTCTTCAAATATTGTATATCTTCTTTATTGATTTCTTTCGATGACAACCACCTAGATGCGATTCAACATGCAAAAAAAATAAACGATACTTTACAAACAATATACAATAAATTACTGAAAAAGTAAAATAAGTTGCAATTATAATATCTATAAAATAAATCTAACAAATAATGCTTCTAACCTCATGTATTTTCCAATATCATATATAACTTGATTGACACTGTTGTCGAAGTGGTGTGGGAGAGATAGAGGTAAAACGTACTGAGATAATTATAAAATGATCATTTCAATATTTTAGATAATAATACAATGAAAACTACATGCAGTATACAAATATATAGAGAATACAAAATTACATGAATTACCTTAATAAAGGTATGTCAATCATGTGTTTTCATCCCTGGCCCAAATTCACTTTTCTTTGATATGAGATTGTTTATGTTCGTAGCAAACCCTGTGGGAAATTGACTTTTTTTATGACTTCTTTTATAGCATTGCTTTGTTGCTCCAATAATAATCAAGGAAAGGCACTTATATCAATAAGGTCTCCATTGTTATTTGATCGAATGACATTTTTCAATGCATGGTTAGAATCTTCAATATCACTACAAATTTTGACATTTTTTTTTTTATCATGCCTTCTGTCCAATAATTTCCATAATGTCTATGTTACATTCTTTCTAATATGTACAGCATCAAACAAATGCATGATTGGGAGGTGCTCATAGTATGAAAACCTACTAAATTGTCTAGGATAACTTTTTAGTCCTTTTGGAAGTTGGTCATTTATGCCTTGACAACCTTCAAGAGGATCAATTACATCATCAATAAATAAAAGACAATATCAAAATATAAATTTTAAACAAAAACCATCATATTGAATGATATTACCTCATCAATTTATTCTATTATATTCCAACTTCCATAGGCGAGGTGTCATTCTTTGTGGCTTTGATGTAGTCTCTTCTTTCCCATTGAAAAGATGTTTTTCGGTAATTTGATAATTATGATTTCTGTGGAGAAAGTGCCTATACTCATCGAGCACCTGCTTTTCTAAACTTTTTGAATGACGAGATTTCATCTTTGGACCACAAACTGGACATGCAAATTTTTCCTTTGTTAGAAGACCTACAAGATCGTGTATAATTAGATTGAATATGTTGATTTTGATAATTACAATTATCATGTGCAAACTTAGACATACAACAAAGATGTGTTAGCACTATAACATACCAAAAAAGAGGTGTTAACAAGAGAACATACCACAAAAATGTGTTATCCCAGGGACATCATGTATTGTCCATAAAAGCATTGCATAGAATTGAAACTGTCTTTGTCCTATTGGTCTAGAGATGTCATACATAGTGACCCCATTCCATAAATCCAGCAACTCATCGATAAGGGGCTCAATATATACATTCATATCTTTAACTTAGTACTTTCCTGGTTGAATTAACAGAAACATTACATAATTATTGTCATTTTGATTCGGTATTTATGAATAAATTTAGATGAATATTGAATGAAAAATACCTGGAACAATCATTGTCAATATTATGCACTCCCTCTTTATGGACATCCAAGGAGGAATGTTATTGTTGATAACAAAAATAGGCCACACCGAGTAAACAAATCTCATCTCTCCAAATGGATTGACACCATTCGCTGCCAATGAAAGCTTGAGATTACGAGGTTCTTCTTTAAAGTGTGGCCAAGTTTTCTCTATGTTCTTAAATGTAGAACCATCTGTAGGCATTCACATAATGTCATATCGACTTCTATTGTGTGCATTGTAATCCATAAATTGTGCCAAGGTAGTGCACCTGAATAATCATTGCAGACGTGGAATAATGGGAATATACCGGAGAACCTGGCGAGGCACCTTTTTTTATATTTGATATGTTCAATATCTACTAATATGACAATCAAGAAATTTTGTTGCAAATTCATGCTATTTATGATATTGTATAGTCAGAAAATGGAAGCAATTCCATTGTAGACTCATTTAGCCTTCTGAGTAAGTGGTTTTGGGGTCATTTCAAGTGCCTTCAAAGGGTTCCTAATTTAGACCTGGCTTTCCCCCTATTCTGCCCCAATTCTTCACCTCTCTCTAGCCAGTTTCTGGCATTCTGGACTACAGATTTGAGATCTTTGACCTCAGGGTCAAGGTTGACCTTTTAGGTCTATGTCAACCTTGACCCTGACCTAGGTCAAGGTCAACCTCACCCTTGACCTAGGTCAATTTCAACCTTGACCTTGACCCAGGGTCCAAATTTTAGGGTCCCACGGTTTCTGGATGTTGGTCTTTGAAAAAGTTAAATCCCGCTTCCGGGTCGGCTGTTTCGGGTTTCGAAGTGATAATTCCTAAATTATATTTAATATAGGTCCTCTCCTAGGGGTGAAGGCTTTGATGAGAATTTAATTCTCCTAAGTCAGCCTCCTTAGAAGATTGTGCCCTAATTTCATATAAAAGGAAGCCTTTCTCTCTCATTTTCTCTAAGTTTTCTAAGCATAAAAGACTCTCTAACCACAAGAAATCAAGCAAGAAGCTCTTCTAAGTCCTTTATCCAAGCCTAAGTGAGAAATATTATCAAGTGAAGTTCAAGCAACCTAAGGAGAAATGTTTGAAGCAAGCATCTATCCATCATTCATCAAAGAGATCCATGGGAGGCCATTGAAGGATTCAAGCTACATAGTGCCCTTTTGGTGATCTCTCCATCCATCTTCTTCCAAGCCTCTTCATAATAAAGAACCCATTCAAGATTTGGTGTTGGAGATCTACAAGCAATTGATTGAAGACATCCTACATTGTAAATTCTAGATTCATTGGTACATACATACTTGTGGATTCAAGGATTTGAATCCTCCACAAGGAATTTTACAAGCAATGTGAATTTATGCATTTACTTTGTTTACTTCTGCAATTTCAATTATATATTTGAGGTTAATTCCAAAACTGGGGTTTGACCAAGGCAAACCCCTCCCCCCAACAAACAAACCTATTTTTTTATAGGTACAAGTTTGGGACTATGGATTTGAACTCAGATGTGGATACCCTTTTCTGTGAACTATCGGGATCCATTAATAGATTTTATGTCAGACCTGTGCAGGTCAAGGTCGATATTATTGGGTCAGGGTGACATTTGTGGGTCAAGGTTGACCTTTTTCTCAAGACGATGTCGGATCAGAAAATGATTTCAGGGTTTTGTTTGTTTCTATTCCGGATCATACTTCAGATTTTTCAAAAACAGAGTACAGACCTCACAAAATAACATTCTTTGATCTGCAATATTTCAAGGTTAGTGCATTTCTCCTATCCATTTCAATTCAAATCCTTAATAATTCTAAATCTATCCCACATTTACATTCATTCACACACATTTTAAGAGGAAAACCTAGGATATCCTTCTTTATTCTTATTTCCAATAGATTGATTCGTTTATGCATTGATCCTTTTTGGGTTGATCAATTTGGATCCTTCCTTTGTGCATTTGAGAATAAAGGGGAATGTCTTATTTATCCCTCCACTC